>CAUYQG010135644.1:0-20043 GCA_963574415.1 Tarsius wallacei
CGCCCGGCTAATTTTTTGATTTATTGTAGAGATGAGGTCTCGCTTGCCCAGGCGGGTCTCGAACCCGCGGGCTCAGGCAATCCACTCACCTCAGCCTCCCAAAGGCACGGGATTACAGGCTGAGCCACCGAGCCCGGCTAAAACCTTCTATTTTCATCAGTAAATTACTGATGAAAGCACTGAGGGGAGGGATATGGGGTGTATAATGAGAACGTGTCATTTTTCTTGGCCAGTGATTCAGAGTTTTTATGACTCTTTGGCTGTTAATCAGTTATATTATTAGCAAGTCCACGGTCTGAAGCAGAGAGCTGTTCTTTACCCAGAACGTCACGATGCCTAGCTTGTTCTTATACCAGTACTGTAATGAATCTAAAGGGACGAGAACGTTTTCAGCTATTTTGTTTGTTTATTTATTTGTTTATTTTTGAGTCGGGGTCTTACTTTGTCATTTAGGCTGGAGTGCAGTGGTACCATCATGGCTCACCGCAGCCTCGACCTCCTCAGCCTCCCAAGTAGCTGGGACTTACAGATGGGCAGCAGCACACCGGTCTAATTTTTAAAAATTTTTTATAGAGATGAGGTCTCACTGTGTTGTCCAGGCTGGTTTAGAACTCCTGGCTCAAGCAATTTTCACATCTCAGCCTCCCTAATTGCTGTGAGTATAGGTATGAGCCACCACACCCAGCCCTTAATAAATATTTTTTAACACTTTTTTTTTTTGAGTTGGAGTCTCACTCTGTAGCCCAGGCTGGAGTGCAGTGGCATGCTCATGGCCACTGCAGCCTCAACTTGCTGGACTGCAGTGATCCTTCCGCCTCAGCCTTCCAAATCGCTGGAATTACAGGCATGCATTACCATGCCTGGCTAATTTTTTGATTTATTATAGAGACGAGGTCTTACCATGTTGCCCAGGCTGGTCTTGAACCCACAGGCTCAGGCAATCCTCTCACTTCGGCCTCCCAAAGTGCTGGGATTATAGGCTTGAGCCACCGCACTTGACCAATGCTTTTATTTTTAAATTATAGAAGTGGAACTCATTGTACATTTCAAAAAGAAGATCAAATAATATAGAAGGGTGGAAAGTGCAAATGCCTAGCTGCCCTTCTTAGTCTCCTCCTCTCTTTCCTGCTGCCTCCTAGCTACTAGCTCTGGAGTTCTTGTTCCTGCTCTTGGGTCGGCAGTCCCTAGGGCAGCCTCTGGTGGTCCCTACCTGCTGGTATTCATGCCCTTGCATAGTCAGTCCCCTCGTGCCTTGTGCCTGGCCTGACCTGGGCTGTGTGACCCAGGGAATATGGCCAAAATGATGGTGCTGGGCTGTAGAGACTGTGTCCCAGCACTCTGGGATGGCTTATTCTGGGAGAGGTCAGTTGCCACGCTATGAGCAGCCCTGCAGCAAGGCCCATGTGGCCAGGAACGGAGGTGTCTGGCCACTGGTTGGCAAGAATGCTGAGGCCTGCCAACAGCAGGTGAGAGAGTGGAGGGACCCTTCAGCTCAGCTAGTCCTGAGATTGCAACTGCCACTGGTGGAACCTGGGGAGAGGCCCAGAGCCAGAACTACCCCGCTAAGCTGCTCTGATTCCTGACCCTCAGAATGAGATAACAGATGTTGGCTGGTTAAGTTGCTGAGTTTTGGTGTAATTTGTTAGCTGCAGTAGATTACTGACATATGCCCTTTGTCCATTTTTCTATTTAGTTCTTTTTTCTTATGGATTTGAAGACATTCTTGGCAAATAGGTAGATGGTAGCTAGCTAGCTAGATATTGGCCCTTTGTATGCTGCAGATATTTTTCAAGTTTATTCATCTTTCAATTTGCTTTTTGTTGTTTTTGCAGGATAGAAGTAGTTATATGTGTCAGTGTTTTTCTTAATGTTTTCTAATCATGCTTAAGAAGCTCCTTTCCAGTAATATAAGGAAAAGCACCTATGTTATCTTCTACTGCCTTTATCATTTTATTTTTTAAATTCCTGTGGGATTTATTTTTGCAAATGTGGGAAGTACAGAAGTAAGTTTATTTTCCCCACTAAGATGTAGTCAGCTGTTAAATGCTGAGCTTTCTCTCCTTTCCTCATTGATTTAAAATGCCTCCTTTTTTTGTGTGTGTTGGAGTCTCACTCTGTCGCCCAACTGGAGTGCGGTGGCACGATCATGGCTCACTGCAGCCTCGACCTCCTGGGCTCAGATGATCCTCCCACCTCAGCCTCCCAAGTAGCTGGGATTACAGGCACATGCCATCATGTCCGGCTATTTTTTTTTTTTTTTTCAGTAGGAGTCTCACTCTGTCGCCAGACTAAAGTTCAGTGGCACGCTCATGGTCACTCCAGCATTGACTTGCTGGGCTCAGGCAATCCTTCCGCCTCAGCCTTCCAAGTAACCAGAATTACAGGTGCACGCTACCACTCCTGGCTAATTTTTTGATTTATTGTAGAGATGAGGGCTCACCAAGTTGCCCAGGCTGTTCTTGAACCCATGGGCTCAGGCAGTTCCCTCACTTCGGCTTCCCAAAGTGCTGGGATTACAGGCTTGAACTACGACACCTGGCCCTGGCCAATATTTTAATTCTTTGTAGAGATGAGGTCTTGCTGGGTTGCCTAGGCCAGTCTCTAACTCCTGGATTCAAGCAGTCTTCCTACCTCAACCTCCCAAAGTGCTGGCATTACAGGTGTGAGCCACCATGTCCAGCCTTATTTTGTTTTTGAAATCAGGATTAACCATCTTTGCATTTTCTATTGAAATGGTCATATAGTTTTTCTTTAACATCTTAATGTAATATAATTAATTAATTCTTATATTGAACAATTATGTTTTTGAAATAAGCTCTACTTGATTGTCATATATTATTGTTTTTTCTGTGTTATAGATTCCACTTAGCGTTTTTGCCTCTATATTCATTCCTTTTGGAGCCCTCTTGCTGATCATTCCAAGTATGTTCCACCTCAGGGTTTTGCTGTTTCCTATGTCTGGAAGGTTCTTCCTTGAAATATATGCAATCTTGTGTCCTTAATTCCTTTAGCTCTTTGGTCATATACAACCTTAACAGTGAGATCTTTGTATAAAATGGGAATTTCTCCCCAGAATTTCTTGTCCCCTTACCATGCTGAACTGTTACTTGTTGCTATCTAGCATTTTATACTTACTGCCTTTTTTTGTTGTTTGTTTTTTGAGTTGGAGTCCCACTGTCACTCAGACTGGAGTGCTGTGGCACTCTGACGGCCACCCCAGCGTCGAGCTGGTGGGCTCTGGCCATCCTTCTGCCTCAGCCTTCCAAGTAACGGGAACTACAGGCGTATGTTACCACGCCTGGCTAGTTTTTAATATTATTATTATTTATTTATTGTAGAGGTGAGGTCTCACCAAGTTGCCAAGGCTGGTCTGGAACCTCCGGACTCAGGCAATCCTCTAGCCTCTGCCTCCCAAAGTGCTGGGATTACAGGCATGAGCCACCACACCCAGCTTCTTTGTTTATGCTTTCCTCTGCCTCCTAAATGCTGTGTCCCCAGCATATAGAACAGTGCTGGGGTATAGTAGGCACTCAATAAATATTTGAAATGAACAATTGAATACTATACATATTTTTCCCCTCTTTCTTAAATTGTTTTCAGATCTTCTGTATGAAAATTTCTCTCTCCAAATATTCAAGATATTGGGAAGTTTCCCATATCTTTTTATGTTCCAGAACAGACTAAATAACCTAGAAGTTCTTTTTCTTGAATGTTAGAAATTATTTATCCCCAAAACTAGTTTAAAACTGTTGCTTTCTGTGGGAGAGGATAAATATTTGACAACTTTCTACTTCTTGAGCCAATTTTAGCCATTTATATTTCCTTTACAATAGGCCTTTCAAGTAACAAATTTCAAATTCATTGGCTATACATTACATTTGTATAATTTAAAAATACGCTCTATAGTTGTGATCCATTTATTACTCTGTGCTGTTTGTGCTGTTATTTTCATGGAAATACTTGCTAGAAACTTACTGTATTTGCCTTTTAAAAATTGGTTTCTTCTATGACGTGTGTATTATAATTTCTTGAATAAAATGTTAGATTGATTTATTTAAAAATTTATTGTGTTTTCTAGTAAAAGCATCTAAAGACACAATTTTCATCTGAGTGCAGCTTTGGTTGAATTTCCTAGGTTTTTTCTTTCCCCTCCATAGTTTTTAATATGCAGGATTCTTGCCATTTTTCTTTGTAAAAATTTGTTAGCCGGGCTCGGTGGCTCAGCCTGTAATCCCGCGCCTTTGGGAGGCTGAGGTGAGTGGATTGCCTGAGCCCGCGGGTTCGAGACCCACCTGGGCAAGCAAGACCTCATCTCTACAATAAAATAAAAAAATTAGCCAGGCGTGGTAGCACGCGCCTGTAGTTCCAGCTACTTGGAAGGCTGAGGCAGAAGGATCGCCGGAGCCCAGCAGGTCGAGGCTTGTGGTGGCAGGGAGCGGCCACTGCACTCCAGTCTGGGTGACAGAGTGAGACTCCAACTCAAAAAAAAAAAAAAAAAATATTTGTTATTGGCTGGGTGTGATGGATCACACCTGTAATCCCAGAACTTTGGGAGGCCAAGGTGGGAGGATGGGAGGATAGCTTGAGCCCAGGAGTTCAAGACTAACCTAGGCAATATAGCGAGAACTTGTCTCCTTTTTTTCTTTTCTTTTTTTTTTTTTTTTTGAGGCAGGCGCTACCACTCCCAGCTAGTTTCTCATTTTATTGTAGAGACGAGGTCTCGCCAAGTTGCCCGGACAGGCTGGCTAATTTTTTAATGATTGATTGTAGAGACGAGCTCTTGCCATGTTGCCCAGGATGGTCTCGAACCCCTGAGCTCCAGCAATCCTCTCATCTCTACTTCCCAAAGTACTGGAATTACAGGCGTGAGCCACCGCACCTGGTTGCCTTGCCTTTAAAAAAAACAACAACTAGCTGGGAAGCTGAGCATGGTGACATGCGCCTGTAGTCCCCGCTGCTTGGGAGTCTGAGGTGGAAGGATCGCCTGAGCTCAGGTTGAGGCTACAGTAAATCATGATCGTGCCACTGCGCTCCAGTTTGGGCGACAGAGTGAGAACTTTGCTCAAAAAATTTTTTTAAATAATTATTTTAGAGACAGGGATCTCATTCTGTTGCCCAGGCTGGAATGCAGTGGTGCAATCATAACTCAAGCGATCCTCCCACCTCAGCCTCCCAAATAGCTGGGACTGCAGGCTAATTCTGGCTATTGCCATCTGTTTCTAAATCTAGTCCTTTCTTGTTTTGAAATGGATGTCACTCTTACAGAGGGATGATTAGCTGCTTAAACTGGGGCACAATTTCCCTAGGTGGCTTGGGGCTCCGGTGTCATCCCCGTGTTACCCATCAGACGTTAGAGGACATGTTCTCTGCCCTGGTGTCCAAAAAGGGCTTACTGAATATGCATGATAGGCTTGCCCTCTTGCTTTTTTGGCACACAGCACCTCTGAGACAAACAGGTACTTGGCAGCTGATGGACCGTCTTTGCCTTAGTGGAGTGGTCAGACCACACGTTGCTGCTGTCCCTGGCAACTCAGCAGCCTCCACTCTGAGCCCTAGCCGTGTGCCTGCCCATGTGAGAATCCCCTGGGAGTTCTCAGCTCCGTCCTCTTATGTGATTGCCTCACATCAGCCTCAGTTTGATTGCTTTCTGCGCAGGGCTGTACCAGCCTAAAAGTGCATTTGCATTTCAGCAAATATGAGTTTTACTTACTTTTTTACACTTTTTAAAAAAGATGTTTAATTCAGTGAGGAGCAGCATTGGGTAGTGGAAAAAGTTCTGGACTAGATGTCAGAACATCCAGCTCTTTGGGAGGCTGAGGCTGGAGGATTGCTTGAGCCCAAGAAGTCAAGACCAGCCTGGGCAACATAGCAAGACCTCATCTCTACAAAAAAAAAAAAAATAATAATCTCAGCATCGTAGCGCATACCTGTAGTTCCAGCTGCTCAGGATCACCTGGGCCCAGGAGGTTGAGGCTTTGGTAAGCTGTGATTGTGCCACTGCACTTCAGCCTGGGCAACATAGTGAGACCCCCAGCTCAAAAAAAAGAACACCCAACTCACAGTTTCAGTTCTCATTCTCAGCGATCGGTGACCTGTGAGTGTGAGCCAACCTCTCTCTAAATTGGAAATTCAAATTCCAGCATCTCAGAATTCATTGAAATCTCACTTTAAATGGTATGACCAAAAAAAAAAAAAAGTCTTGAAAAGGAACAAAGAGCCAGTATAAGGTGTTATTATTTTATAGGCATAATTACAGAGATTAGTTTATCTGCTCAGGGTTACCGAATAAGTCATTACACGAGGTGAGGGGGTGTTTTGTTTTTTGAGTTGGGGTCTCTGTTGCCCACGCTGGAGTGCAGTGGCACAATCATGACTTATCATAGCCTTGACATCCTTTGCTCAGATGATCCCTCTGCCTCAGCCTCCCAAGTAACTGGGATACAGGCATGCGCCACCATGTCTGGGTAATTTATTTTATTTTTTTTGTAGTGACGAGGCTTTGCTGTGCTGCCCAGGTTGGTCTCCAGCTTCTGAGCTCAAGCAATCCATCCACCTCGGCCTCCCAAATTGCTGGGATTACAGGCATGAGCCACACTGCGCCCAGTCCCCCACTCCTACTTTTGATAGAAATGTGATCTAATCGTGAGATAGCAACCAGCTGTTGCCCACTTTGTTTGTTTGTTTTTTTTGTTTTGAGTTGGAGTCTCACTCCGTCACCCAGACTGGAGTGCAGTGGCCGTTCCCGGCCACCGCAGCCTCGACCTGCTGGGCTCCGGTGATCCTTCCGCCTCAGCCTTCCGAGTAGCCAGAATTACAGGCATGCACTACCACGCCCGGCTGATTTTTTTTTTTTTTATTTATTGGAGAGATGAGGTCTCGCCAAGTTGCCCAGGCGGGTCTTGAACCGGCGGGCTCAGTCAATCCACTCACCTCAGCCTCCCAAGGCGTGGGATTACAGGCTGAGCCACCAAGCCCGGCTTGTTGCCCACTTTGATGCACATTTGGGAAAGTTTGCTGTGGTTACAACAAAGCAATTTGCTTCCAATGGACAGTAATCTGCCCGTAATATACACCCCAGGGGCTCCGAGGAAGCGTAATTACTGCTGGCTCAGATGGTGTGCCTTCACAAGGAGGAGTCCCAGGGCTCCTTTGTTTCTGCTGCTTGTGTGCCACTGATATTTCACTTTAAATGTCTACTAATTCTTTGGTCCAAGAGCTGACCTTGTAGGAAAATGACTGAGATAGTATTTATCACACTAGGAGAGCCTCTTTTATTCTTGGGAAGAAAAAGCATATAGAGAGAGATGGAGAAAAGTAGAGAGAGACAGACTTGTAAAAAGGAAATCTTTGCAGCCTGGCTGTGAAGATACAGATTTGAATCCAAGTCTCCAGCAGTTGCTTCTAGTTTGGTGAGATGTTGGGGAACTCCAGGACCACAGAGCACAGCTGGTTCCATTTCAGCATGGCTTGGTGGAGTCTGGGACCAAGTGTTTTCATTCTTCCGGCCACGATGTATGCTGTCTGTCTACCTGCCAGAGCCTATGTGTGGCTGGTGGCAGATATGGTGGTAAGTTGGCTGGGTCCTCTGGGAGTCGCTCAGGCAGTGGTGGCACAGCGGGGACATGCCCTGACTGGTAGTATGGGTGATGCTGGAACACATGGGGATTCCCAGAGAGGCCTGGGAATGAGGGAGGCCGAGGAGGATCTGAAGGAGGAGGAGTCAGCTAGGCAGGAGCAGGGGCTTGGTGGAGCCTGAGGGGAGTAAGTCAAGAAGAGGAATGTCTAAGCTTGGCTAGCAAATGAGTAAGGCCCTCCTGTCGGCCTTCTTAGGCTTGGTGAGGTCTTTTATCTTTAGTGGAGGAACCGTGGGAAGCCACTGTGTTTTTGTGTTTTGTTTGTATTTTGAGACAGGGTTTCATTATGTCGCCCAGGCTGGAGTACAGCGGCAGGATCATGGCTCACCGCAGCCTCAACCTCCTGGGTTCAAGCAGCCCTCCTGCTTCAGCCTCTCAAGTAGCTGGTACTTCATGATACACTATCATGCCCAGCTTATTTTTTCTATTTTTTTTTTTTTGTTGTTGAAGTGGGGTCTCACTTTGTTTCTCAGGCTTATCTCAAATTCCCAGTTTCAAGTGATCCTCCTGTCTCAGCCTCCCAAAGTGTTGGGATTACAGGCGTGGTGGGATTACAGGTGTAAGCCACCCTGCCCAGCCAAGGGAATCCACCGTTTTTTGAGTGGGTAAGAGGCACGGTTAGAATTGATTTCAGAACACTCTCTGCTTGCTGTGTAGAATGTGGTCAGGGCTGGGTACGGTGGTTCAACCTGTAATCCCAGCACTTTGGGAGGCAGAGGCGAGAGGCCTACCTGAGCCCAGGGTAACTTGGTGAGACCTTGTCTCTACAATAAATCAAAAAATTACCCTGGCGAGGTGGTGTGCCTGTGGTTCCAGCGCCTGTGGTTCCAGCTACTTGGAAGGCTGAGGCAGAAGGATCACCTGAGCCCAGCAGGTCGAGGCTGTGGTGGCCATGATTGTGCCACTGCACTCCTGCCTGGGCAACAGAGTGAGACTTCTATTCCACAACAACGACAGAAAGAAGGTGGGCAGGAGGCAGTGACAGGAGGCTGTGGTGCTGGTGCTGGCTGGAGGTAGGTGGTGAGAATGGTGACCTATGCCCAGAGAGAGCAGCAGGGTGGGGGGGCAGAGACTGACCTGAAGAAGTCTCTGGATGCAGGAGCATCAGTTCACATGATTGGCAGTGAAGGACAAGGAGAGGAGAAGGCGTTAAGAAAGAGTCCCAGTGTTCTGGCTCAGATGGCCAGCTGGAAGGGTGAAAGGCAGGAGGAGAAACAGGCTGGCTGGGAAGAGTAGGTTTTCTGCATGTTCTTCCAGCACCTGTGGACTCCAAGGGGAAGTGCCGATGGGCAGCCAGCAGACATGCTCAAGGTTGCGTGGAGCTGGGGGCTGGAGCTGGGGGTCAGAGCCGTCAGGTGACTTAGTGTGGGAGAGAGTGTGATGAGAAGAGGGCTTGAGTCTTGCCCCTAGGGACACTGACCCATCTGGGAAGGGCTGGGAAGAGTAGCCAGCAGGCTGGAAAGTGGGAGACAGATCTAGCAGAGCGATGTGGTCCCGTGACTCGTGGGACCCACCCTCAAATGGACTCAACACAAGCTGGGCCAGCTTCCACTCTGGAGGCTGGGAGGTGTGGCAATTGTGGCAGCTGGGAACCTCTTCGTTTTTCTCTCTGCGGTGTTTCCCTCATCCTAAGTGGTACTTGCCCTATTAACTTCCTTGCTCATGATGGCTTTGAGGGGGAAATGGTTATAGTCAGTCAACGTGCAAAGCTGAGGATTTAGATTTAATGTTAAGATGATATCAAATTGTAGAATCTTGGCTTTGGAGAGGATCTCAGAAGCGTCTAGTTCAGACTCTCACCCAGAACAGGAAGTCAGATTTACCAGTCTGTTGAGTTAATCACACTGGCAGATTTTTTTTCCTTCTCTGTGACTAATGGGGACACTGTTATTTTCATGTTCTCTGCCAGAGTAGATTCGCGATTTCAAGTATAAGCCACTAGGAATGTCGCCGTAGTGAGGCAGAAAGGCTGCTTACACTGTGCTTAGATGTAGCTCAGGATTTTCTAGTTGGTTCTAATCCGGTTGCAGATGATCCTCATGAACTTCCTTTAATGACAGCAGGAACAAAGCTGCTTCAGTTGGCCGCTGAGGGCGGGGGAGGGAAGAGTGTTCAGCTTAAATGGTTTTTGGAGGCTCCATACTAGGGATGATGCGGTGAGCCAAACCTGCTGATCTCTTTTCTCCATTTCTTCTGAATATTGCTGCAGCCGGGGGGCCAGGGGTGGGGGCATGTCTATGGACACATGGGTATTGCTGGTTCTAGTTGCTAGGGGCCTGAGGAAAATAAAACACTGGGGGTGAGCAGGAGTCTCTCTCTGTGCTGGGTTCATTTCACACTCCAGGCTTTCAACAGTAGACTTAGCCTCATGTCACTGTCTGCAGACATCATGCAGTAAAAGTGCTGCTTCAGGATTCTTTTTTTTTTCTGAGTCGGAATCTTGCTTTATTGCCCAGGCTGGAGTGCAGTGACACAATAACGCCTCACTGCAGCCTCGACCTCCTGAGCTCAAGTGATCCTTCTGTTAGCCTCCTGAGTTGCTGAGACTCCAGGCGTATACCACCATGACCAGCTAATTTTTTATTTTTATTTTTTGTGGTCATGAGGTCTTTCTATACTTCTCAGGCTGGTCTTATTCGTGGGCTCAAACAATCCACCCGCCTTGGCCTCCCAAAGTGCTGGGATTACAGCTTGAGCCACTGCACCCAGCTGTGCTGCTTTAGGATACTGAGATGAGGCAGTCATGTGACCCTGGGAATGTTTTCCAGTTTCCTTTCTCTTAGATGATCTTAGGGTGGATTACCTGCTGGGAAAATTTCTTAAATGATGGCGCTAAGTGACAGCAGGAAGACCCTTAAAAAAGTCATGTCACTCATGATTGCTCCTCTTGGTTTTCTCTTTATGGAATCCTGCTGTTCAGATGTTGGATCTCAGGGACTGGCCCTCTGATTTTCTGTCTCTTCAATTATCTATCTCTCTGACTTTTTGCAGCGTTTTCTGAGAGATTTCCTCAACGTTATCTTCCAAGGCTTCTATTTAATTTTGCATTTCTGCTGTCATATTCTTTAAAAATTTCCAGTAGCTCTTTTGAGCGGCCCCCAGTTCTTGTTTCGTAGATGCAGTGTCTTCACTTAAGGTCTTTCTCTTATCTCTGCATAGTATTTTGTTGTGTAGTTTGGCTTGGTTCAGCCTCTGCTTTCCACGTGGGAACTTTCCTCACATGTGTAGCAGGCTGTGGCTATCTGCTCATGATGAAGAATGGGAGACGCAAAGGCTGATGGGGAGCTCTCTCACCTTGTGGTTGGGCCTGATCTGAGTGGGCTGTTTGCTGGGAACATCCCTGTCCCTGCCAGTGTTAGTGTCTTTAGATGTTTTTTCTGGGTTCAGATTCCCAAGAGAAGTCTCCTTCTGGCTCCTGCCTGGGAGATGAGGAACTCTGCCCACCAAGTGGATGAAGAGGGCCAGTGGTGGGTCTTGACAACCTGTGTATGTGTGGTGGTTTAGTCCCTCTGTTTCCAGTGATAGACCCTCACTCTCAGCTGTGCCTTGGGTTACCCAGTCCAGGGAAACTCTCCTTCAGTGTTCAGCCATGTTGTAAGAAGGACAGGCATTCAGCGAGGGGCAGTGAGGGAAGGGGCCTAGGGTGTACTGCTTCTCAAATACTATTCCACCAACGTGCCTTAAGCTTCCTCCCATTTTTTCAAGTTCCAATGGTACCTGTTGCTGCCAGTTCCTGAAACTTTTGAGGACTCTGCTGTGTGAGTTTAGCTGGTTTCACTCTTCTCTACTGCTTGGTTAAGAGTCCACTCCCAAAGGATTCAGCTTTCGTGGGCCCATTAAATCAGTTGTTCTTTTAGAAAAGAAGGCCACAGAGTCAGACTGTAAAAATAAGGCTTTGTCAATTATAAGAACTGCATTCCAGGAAGGAAGGAGGGGCATGGCCAGCAGCCAGAGACTGGAGACCACCACACCCTCATTTCCCAATGTAAGAGACACTGGCACTTTTGACCACTTCTCTTTCTCACTGAGAGGACAGTGGAAACAGTCTTCTAGAGTTCTAGGGCTGATTGGCTGGGCAGCGGGCAAAAGCCCGACTACACAGAGACAGAAGGTTAAAAACATTTGGGGCCAGGCATGATGGCTCATGCCTGTAATCCCAGCCCTTTGGGAGGCTGAGACGGGAGGATTGCTTGAGCCCAGGAGTTTGAGACTAGCCTAGGCAACATAGTGAGACCTCATCTCTACAAAAATCAAGGCACAATCATAGCTCAAGAGGTCTAGGCTGCAGTGAGCCATGATCATACCTCTATACTCCAGCCTGGGTGACTGTGAGTGAGATGCCAAGTCAAATTCAGGAATTTTATACTGAATCAGCCCATTAACTCACTCTGTAGCAGGAAACCAAATGAAACCTAAGGTCATGTCTTCTGACTGGGTATACCTTCCCAGACCCCAGTAGACAGCCTCAACAGGGTGGTCTTTGGTATAAAACTTTAAATTTTGCACTGTGGAGAGGCAAACTTCAGTCATTTCTCTAGCAGCTACCCAGCCCTCAGCTGAAGGCAAGCAGCGCAGACTATTATCCCAACACACCCTTCACCTGGTATTCTTTTTTATTTTATTTATTTATTTAAAAAATTTTTATTTTAAAGATGTGGGGTACAGTTCAGGGTTAGGTATACAAATGGTCATTGTACAGGTAAAGTTTGGGCCTCACTTTGGTCCCCACTTTACCTGGTATTCTGAGGGGAATATTTAATGCCTGGGTGCATGAGAAGGGAGTCAGAGAGAGCCCGGATACATATTTTGATACAGATGGATGACCAGAGAGAATTGCATCTGGTCTAGAGGATTTAAGTGGAAAAGAAAAAGAAAAATCTACATGGGAACTTTGTAAAGGCTCTATAAGGTGAAAGAAGACAGAAGCATGGCCTGTAGGCTCAGAGAAAGAAGACCGGTCAAGCCAGACCCAGTGGCTCATGCCTGTGATCCCAGCACTTTTGGAGGCCGAGGTGGGAGGATCACTTGGAACCCAGGATTTTGAGACTAACCTGAGCAGCATGGAGAGACCTCATCTCTGCAAAAATAAAAATAAAAAAATCCAGCCAGATGTGGTGGCATGTGCAAGTAGTCCCAGCTACTTAGGAAGCTGAGGCAGGAGGATCGCCTGAGCCCAGGGGGTCAAGGCTGAGGTGAGCCATGATCGTGCCACTGCTCTCCAGCCTGGGGGACAGAGGAAAACCCAACTTGAAAAATAAGTAAATCATAAAAGAAGACCAGTATAGAGAAAACCATTGAAATCACTCTCACACATAAAATGATACAAGAGTTCAAATATGAGGGCGTGTGAAACAGCAGGATGAAGTGGGAAATGGGCTAGCGAGCTAAGGAATAGAAAACAGGAAGAATGCCATTGCAGAACTAAGACACCAGTTTAACGGTATGAGAAGCAGAGCCTTCCCTATTGAGTGGGGAAGACCCGTTAGATGTGGTGGCTCATCCCTGTAATCCCAGCACTTTGGGAGGTGGAGGTGAGAGGATTGCCTGAGCCCAGGGATTTGAGACCAGCCTGGGCAACTTGGCGAGACCTCGTCTCTATAATAAATCAAAATATTAGCGGGCCATGGTGGTGCATGCCTATAGTTGCAGCTACTTGGAAGGCTGAAGCGGAAGAATCGCCTGAACCTAGCAAGTTGAGGCTGTGGTGGCCGAGAGCATGCCACTGCACTCCAGCCTTGGCGACAGGGTGAGACTCTGACTCAGAAAAAAATGAGGAGGCCCGGCCAAGATGGTCACTCAATCTGCATGCTCATTGAGGGGCTGTGTGCCCAACTGACTCCAGGTTTTCACTCTGTCTTCTCTTCCTGGAGCTCCACCTCCTTCCTGTGCTTGATCTGGGCCCAAACCCCAACAGGATGTTTTCTTTTCCTGGTATCTTATTGTGGCCAGTTCCATGGATTTGGGAAAAGGAAGCAGACCTCCTGACATTGGCCGTTTGTGTGTGTGTATGGGTGGGGTATTTCCTGTTTCCTGGAAGCTTCCCTGATGCCTTTTATCTTATGTCTGTTTGACTCCGAGAGCATGGCTGTATTAAAGCTTCCAGAGGGAGCTTGAGCTGTTGTATGGGACTAAACATTTCTTAATATCTCAGATCTGTAGGCCTGAAGCAGGTTCAGTCTTAGAGCAGAACAGATTGGGCTGGTCAGAATCTTGGGCTTGAAAATAAGGTGGAGCCAGGTGCAGTGGCGTGCACCTGTAGTCTCAGCTGTTTGGGAGGCTGAGTGGAAAGGATCACTTGAGTCCAGGAGTTTGAGGCTGTAGTGACTTATGATCGTGCCTATGAATAGACAATTGTGTAGCGAGAACCCTGTCTCAGAAAGAAAGAAAATAATAAGATGACTCTCACCTTCACTGTTATAGATAAGTTACTTGATCTCTTCTGAGTTCAGTTTCTTCATAAAGTGGAGCACATCAGGGTTTTTCAACCTTGGTGCTATTGACATTTTGGGCCGGGAGCCTTTGCATTGTGGGATGTGTAGCAGCATCCCTGGCCTCTACCCATTAGATGCCCATAACGCCCTCAGCCGTGACAATCAAAAATGTCCCCAGACAATACTGAATTCCCCTGGGAGGAGGGGGGACAAAATTGCTTCCATTGAGAACCACTGGACTGAGTGATCTTATGTCCCTGTCTGCACTGGGTTTCTTTCTGGGGTATATGAAACACTTTGTTCTTTCCCCCCTCTTCAAAGTGCATAGCCCTTAGGGAAACTCCCATTCAAGTCAGAAATGTGACTTCTGGCCATTAAATGCTGCTGCTACCAATTTAAGACGCTGGCCACATCTTGGGTTCCTGCCAAGATCAAGATACCTATTCTGGGTTTCTGTAGTTCAAGCAGGAATGACTGAAGTCATCACGGAGTCTGTCCTAGGAGGAGCACAGCTTTTTCAGAAGCACACATACAGGCTACAGACCTGGGACGCGAACGGTTGAGGTTAGGTGTCGTGGTGGTGCATAAGGCAGAGTGTCTTCTTTTCTTTTTCATTTCTTTATCAAATGTGAAACAGCAAATGCTTCGCAAATAACCGAGTGCTTGTATCACTATTTTGTAGAAAAATGGTCTTCATTCTTCCATCCTTTCTTTTCAAGACTCGTATGTGATGGGACTTGTGAAGTGATAGTGCTTTCCACCTTGGGAATTGCTGTTTCACAATTTGGTTCAGAATATCAACATAACTAGCATTCATGGCTGTAAGCTATTGATTTGAAGAAGATATAAATTACCTGGTTTTTTTTTTTTTTTTGAATTGGGGTCTTACTCTGTCACCTAGGCTGGACTGCAGTGACACAATCACAGCTCACTGCAGCCTCAATCTCCTTGGCTCAGGCAATCCTGCCACCCTAGCCTCCCAAGTAGCTGGGACCACAAGGAGCATGCTATCATGCCCAGCTAATTTTTTTGGGTTTTTTTTTTTTTTTTTGCAGAGATGAGGTTGCACCATGTTGCCCAGGCTGATCTTGAAATCTGAGCTCAAGTGATTCTCCTACCTTGGCCTTCCAAAGTGCTGGGATTACAGACATGAGCCACCATGCCTGGTGGTTTCCATTTTGATTGATTTTTTTTTCCTATTTGTGTGTATTTTGTAACTTCACAGCTCTCCTTTTATTCAAGGAACATCAAGTTTCAGGTAGCATTAGAATGAAAATAGTTCTCCTGGCCAGGCTTGGTGGCTTAGCCTATAATCCCAGCACTTTGGGAGGCCAAGGCGAGTGGATTGCCTGAGCTCAGGAGTTCGAGATCAGCCTGGGCAACTTAGCAAGACCTCATCTCTACAATAAAAAAAAATTAGCCGGGCATGGTAGTGCGCGCCTGTAGTTTTGGCTACTTGGAAAGCTGAGGTGGAAGGATCGCCAGAGCCCAGCAGGTTGACACTGGAGTGACTGTGAGTGTGCCAAGACACTCCAGCCTGGGCGACGGAATGAGATTCCAACTCAGGAAAAAAAAAAATAGTTCTCCTGGGGATGGGGAGTGAAATTGGCACTTGAGGGAAACTGCCAGGAAAGGGAGGGGCACACCTCATAAACAAGGGTACCTGCATAATGAACATATGTATACCTAATCCTGAATTATATCCCACATCTTGGTTTGTTTGTTTGTTTGTTTTGAGTAAGAGTCTCACTCTGTTGCTCAGGCTGCAGTGCAGTGGCACATTCATGGCCACTGCAGCCTCCACCTGCTGGGCTTCCACCTCAGCCTTCCAAGTAGCTGGAACTACAGGCACGAGCTACCATGCCTGGCTAATTTTTTGATTTATTGCAGAGATGAGGTCTTGCCAAGTTGCCCAGGCTGGTCTCGAACCCCTGAGCTCAGGCAGTCCTCCTGCGTCAGCCTCCCAAAGTGCTGGAATTACAGGCTTGAGCCACTGTGCCCGGCCAGGTACCCCACATCTTAAAAAAAATAGAAAATAGTTCTCCTTTAGAACTGAGGGGAAGTGACTGTTGTCTCTAAAGTACATCTGGGAACTCCTCTTTCCAGTCTCTCTTGGACTCTGTTGGAGATTTCCTTTTTGCTAATCAGAGTTCCATGGTCCGTGCGGCTTTGCTTAGAGATTTGTTAGTCTAATTCCTTAACCTTTTGGCTCCATACCTTATAAACATGATGAAACAGGGGAAAATAAGATTAAAGAATGAGGATCTCCCTTGAAAGAGGAAGTGAGTAGTCATTTCTGTAAGTCTACTCAGCATCTTTTCCTCTTTTTTTTTTTTTTTTTTGAGTCAGGGTCCCACTCTGTTGCCCAGGCTAGAGTGCAGTGGGCATGATCACGGCTCACCATAGCCTCCAATTCCTAGGCTCAAGTGATCCCCCGCCTTGGCCTTCTGAGTGACTGGGACTAGAGGCATGCGCCACCACACCCCACTTTTTTTGTTTGTTTTGTTTTGTTTTTGTAGAGACAAGGTCTCACTCTGCTGCCCATGCTGGTCTCGAGTTCCTGGTTCAAGCAATCCTCCTTCCTTGGCTTCCCCAAGTGCTGGGGTTGCAGGTGTGAGCCACCATGCCTAGCCTCTACTCAGCGTCTTTATGGGGCTGAGATTAGGATTTTGTTTTGGGATATCAGTAATTTATCATTGTGTACCCCTTTCAGACGTTGGCAGCAGCCCAAGTTTTGGGTGTGATAATGTTGGACATTTGATTCTTATGCAGTCTTTAGGTGTGTGCGTGCAGGCATGTAATCAAGTTGTTGCTAACCCATCTCTAACTTCAGAGTTTGTGACAGCTTCAGACAATCAGCCTCTTGCTCTTTTCTCCTACTCCCCACCACCCGGAAATCAAACCAGGATAGGAATGTTTTCAGATTGTGACTGGGCTAGGCAGCTGTTGGTCAGCAGTTTAGGGAGTGGTACCCTGGGCTTACCCTGTGACAGTTTATGATTGACTTCTTCTAAGTACAATTTGGATACAAAACTATAGTAAATTTTAATTTTAATAAACTGATATTTCATAGAGGTAAGCAGGTCACCTGTCTTCAGATGATGGCGCTGTGGATTGGTTTTGTATTAAGCATACCTGCATTTGTTTTTTGTGTTCGAAATTTTCATCTAAAATTCCCTGATGACTTTCAAAACAGCTTTAATGAGATATAATTCATACACCATATCATTCACCCATCTAAAGTGTACAGTTTGGCCGGGCTTTGTGGCTCAGCCTGTAATCCCAGCACTTTGGGAGGCCGAAGCAAGTGGATTTGTCTGAGCCCATGGGTTCAAGACCCATCCGGGCAACTTGGTGAGACCTTGTCTCTACAATAAATCAAAAATTAGCTGGGTGTGGTAGTGTGCACCTGTAGTTCCGGTGACTTGGAAGGCTGAGGCGGAAGGATTGCCGGAGCCCAGCAGGTTGAGGCTGCAGTGGCCGGTAGCGTGCCACTTGCACTCCAGTCTGGACAACAGAGACTCCAACTCAAAAATAAATAAATAAATAAAGTGCACAGTTCAATGTCTTTTAGTGTATTCATAGAACAGTGCATCTGTCATCACAATTAATTTTTAGAACATTTCTCTTTTTTTTTTGAGTTGAAGCCTCACTCTGTCGCCAAGGCTAGAGTGCAGTGACGCACTCATGGCCAACACAGCCTTAACCTGCTGGGCTCAGGCGATCCTTCTGCCTCAGCCTTCCAAATAAGCCAGAACTACAGGCGCGTGCTACCACACCGGGCTAATTTTTTGATTTATTGTAGAGATGAGGTCTTACCAAGTTGCCCAGGCTGGTCTCGAACCCCTAGACTTAGGCATTCCTCTCACCTTGGCCTCCCAAAGTGCTGGGATTACAGGCTTGAGCCACCTCGCCCAGCCTAGAACATTTCAGTGCCCCTAAAAGAAATGCTATAATCCTTATATGTCACCCCTAAGTCTCCCCCGCCACTGCCCTAGGCAACTACTAATCTTTCTGTCTCTATGACTTTACCTGTTCTGGATATTTCATATCCATGGAATCATACAATATGTGGTTCTTTGTGACTTTGTTTGTTTGTTTGAGTCAGGGTCTCACTCTGTTGCCCAGGCTGGAGTATAGAGGCACGATCATGGCTACAATCATGGCTCACTGCACCCTTGACCTCCTAGGTTCAGGCAATCCTCCCGCCTCAGCCTCCAAGTAGCTGGGACTATAGGCGCATGCCACCATTCAGCTAATTTCTCCCCCTTCTTTTTTTTTGAGATGACTGACTTCTTTGGCTTAGCATGTTTTAAAGGTTCATCCATGTTGTGACATTTGTCAGTACTTCATTCATTTTTATGACCAAATAATATTCCCCATATGGCTATATCCCACACTTATTTATTCATTCTTCAGTTGGTGAACATTTGGGTTGTTTCCACTTTTGGTGTTATGAATAATGCTGCTGTGAATATTATGTGCAAGCTTTGTGTAGACATATGTTTTAGGTTTCCTTGGCTATACCTAGGAATAGAACTGCTGGATCATGTGGTAACTCTCTTTAGCCACTTAGTAGCTGCCAGACTTTTCCAAGGCAGTTCTACCATTTTACATTTTCACCAGCAGTCATGAGGGTTCTAGTAACTTTCTATCGTTCTACACTTCAGGTATAATGTCCTGTTTCCCTAAATGGACTGTAAGTTCCTTGAGATAAAGAAATTGATTTATACTTTTTTTGTATCCTCCATAGGCTTTGGGTGGCTGTGTGCGTTTTATTGTGCAATTGGTAGATACTTCATTTCTCTGAGCTTCAGTGTTCTACTTTGTAAAATGGGGGTGATTGGCTGGGCACAGTGGCTCACGCCTATAATCCCAGCACTTTGGGAGGCCAAGGTGAGAGGATTGCCTGAGCCCACGGGTTCGAGACCAGCCTGGGCAACTTGGCAAGACCTCATCTCTACAATAAATCAAAAAATTAACTGGGCATGGTGGTGCATGCCTGTAGTCCCAGCTACTTGGAAGGCTGAGGTTGAAGGATCACCTGAGCCCACCAGGTCGAGGCTGATTGGCTGAGAGTGTGCCACTGCACTCTAGCCTGGGCAACAGAGTGAAACTCTGCCCCCCCCACCACCAAATGGGGGTGGTTAACACCTAATCTCTGAAGGGTACTGTGAAATTTAAATGAGATTATATGTAAAACATCTAAGAAAATATACCTTCAATAAATGCTAGATATGTCAGGCGCAGTGACTCACGCCTGTAATCTCAGCACTTTGGGTGGCCAAGGCAGGAGGATCACTTGAGCCCAGGAGTTCGAGACCAGCCTGGGCAACATAGTAAGACCACGTCTCTACAATAAATAAAAAAAATTAGCCAGGTGTGGTGGCACCCTCCTGTAGTCCCAGCTACTTGGGAGGCTGACATGGGAGGATCATCTGAGCCCAGTAGGTCGAGGCTGCAGTGAGCTGTGATGGTACCACTGCGCTCCAGCCTGGGCAACAGAATGAAAGCCTGACTCAAAAAAAGTTAGATATTTCTATTATTGTGGGCAATTTTTTTCTTATTGAGACTGAATTATTAATTTTTTTCTTTAATGTGAGCTATTAAAAGTATTTTGGGCTGGGTGCGCCCATAATCCCAGCACTTTGGGAGGCTATAATCCCAGCACTTTGGGAGGCTGAGGCAAGAGAACTGACTGAGCCCAGGAGTTCAAGACCAGCCTGGGTAACTTGGTGAGACCTCATCTGTACAATAAATCAAAAAATTAGACAGGTGTGGTATTGCATACCTATAGTCCCAGCTACTCAGGAAACTGAGTCGGAAGGATTGCCTGAGCCCAGGAGGTCAAGGCTGCAGCGGCCATGAGAGTGCCACTGCATTCCAGTCTGAGTAACAGAGTGAGACTCTGACTCAAAAAAAAAAAGTATTTTGGCTAATGTTGTGATATCTCAATTAGAAACTGGTTAAAAAATTAG
>CAUYQG010135647.1:0-11045 GCA_963574415.1 Tarsius wallacei
AAAAAGATACCTGCACATGTATGTTTATCGCAGCACTGTGCACAGTAGCAAGAACATGGAAACAACCATGCTTCCCATCAAAAGAGGACTGTATTTAAAAAATGTGGTATATATACACCATGGAATACTACACAACCATAAAGAAGAGCAAAATCATGAACTTCACAGCAACCTAGATGAACTTAGAGTCTATAATGCTGAGTGATCTTTCACAGAAACAAAGAACTGACTATTACATATTCTCACTCATAAGCGGGACTTGAGCAATTATCGTAATATTATAAGAAAAGGATTGGCAGTAGTAGGAAACTGCTGGAAGGGGAGATGGGAAGTGGGACTGCGGTAGTGGGAATCTGCCTGGGGAAGGGGGGGAGCGCACACGTCATCAACACGGGTACCTGCAAAACGAACACTTGTATCCCTAACCCTGAATTGTACCCACATCTTTAAAATTAAAACAAAATTAAAAGAAATAAAAAAAAGAATGAGGTATGTCTATACATCCTTGCTTAAAAGGCTACCCATGTTCAATGCTACAAGCATGATGCAAAAGACTGGAAAAAAAATCCAAATTGCTGAAAATTTAAGTATGGCACAGTTTTCTAAGAGTACTATCCTGCATATGTGTGCACTTACTCATATTTGTAGACAGGCATACATACACATATGTATAAACTTGAGTATATATGTTGATATATACATGTGCTCACACATCTGCGTATGTATAGACATGTAGACAAATGTTTATACATATGCTTATATGCAAAACACATAAACTGTTTATGTGCATATCTTTATATTTATTTGTATAATCATAGATAAAAAGGTGTAAAGAGGCCAGGTATGATGGCTTACGTCTGTAATCCCAGCACTTTGGGAAACCAAAGTGGGAGGACTACTTGAACCCAGGAGTTCTATACCAGCCTGGGCACCAGAGTGAGTCTGTGACTCTATCAAAAAATAATTTTAAAAAAGAAATAGCCAGGTGTGGTGGTGCGTGCTTGTAGTCCCAGCTACTAGGAAGACTGGGCAAGAGAATCAATTGAACCTAAGGGGTCAAGGCTGTGGTAACCCATGATCAGGTCACTGTACTTCAGCCTGAGCGACAGAGTGAGACCCTAACTCAAAAAAAAAAAAAAAAGGATTCAGAAAATTTTATAATAATTACCTCTTATATTGACTTAAAGGAGGAAAAAGTAAACTTTAAAAAAAATTCATATAAATATTAAAAAAAAAAGTTGTAGGAGTTCAAAACTGTGGCATCTATTTTGAGGACTGTTCTGCTTTATGAATATACAAATAGATTTGAAATATACTTGAAAGCTTTTCCTGAGAATGGCTATTCCTCTTACTCGACCTGGGACTTCACTGTTTCCAAATGGCTCACAAGAAGCTGTGTTCTGTAATCCTTAAGGCAACTGTTCCCCATGAACCTGGGAACAGGGGCAGCTTCCCCAGCGCACTCCTGTCCCTCCTTCACACCTGCCAGGCCCCTGAGTCCCACAGTGATGAGTGCTGGAGTCACACACATCCTGGACCTCATCTCTAACCAGTCACTGGGAAATGTGACTTGCATATGACACCAATAAAATGCTGTCATGGAACTGGATCTTGTATTCCTATGTTAAATAGACCACTATAACTGATTTACTAGAATGAAAGTTAATTTTTTATGAATCAGAGAATCATAGCACAATTATTCAGTTTTAAAAGAGTATTTTTCACATCAAAAGATGATTTAATATTGAATTATTTTCAAAATGAGCTGTCTTGGTACATTTTAAAATGTGCTTAGATTTACAAATAATTGACTTCCCCTCACATACTTGACATGACCTAATATGCCCTTGTACACCTTCTGGATTAGAGTTTGACATCAAAGTAGAGGTGCATTCTCTTCTGCCATCCTCTTATAGCATATTTTGGGCTGAGAATATCTATTTTCCATTTTTTTACCATGCATCCCAAGAGGCAATTCCTATAACAGCTCACTATTTTAGGTCTTCATGATGGACTCATTCATTCATTCATTCATTCTGCTGACATTTATTGAATACCTACTTGTGCCACTCATATTTATTAAGTGATACAGGTGAGGATACAGGTGTGAACCAAGCAAACATAGTTCAAATCTCCCGAGGGTGACAGACTTTAATCCTATGATCTCATAAATAAAAGTAGACCCTCAGATTGCATTACAATACACACAGGAAAAGTAAGAAAGGAGGTGAGAGTTGATAGCAGAGTGCAGAAATCAGGATAGGTGCTCTTCCCTGTGGAAAGAGATCTGAAAACTCAGTGGGAGTTGGCTGCACTAAGAGCTGGATATGGTTTTTGTGACAATGAGACGTCCAAAGGTCTTGAGGTGCACAAAGATTTGGATCCCACTTGGGGATGAGAATAAATTCCATGATGTGTATGGAGAGCAAGGAGTGATGTGAGCAGAGACCCCCACCAGTAAAAACACTCCTGACTAGGACTTTCACGACAAGGCTGGCGTTTTGAATTGCATCTTTCAGACAGTCTGTATTTATCAAATGGGCCTGCCACTATCTGTTCTTATGTAGTATAAAAAGTCACATGAAGTTTTTCGAGAACTGGCCCCAGAATTTCCACAAAAGCAAACTCTCTAATCTGCTAGGAAGACAAGGTTTACCAGGAGGCGGGAAAGGAGGGAAAGAGACAGGTGAGGAGTGAAGTGCAGGGTGGGAGGGAGGCTGTCTGATGCACAAAGCTGAGTGGGTCAGCTGGGTGTGCACTCAGTGCACAACCCACAAAACACCGTGAGAAGTCCTGCTCTGTCCCTATGGTCACAGCTTATCTTCCTAAAACACAAACTGGTCATTACATTTCCTGACTGAAATACTCCAATAGCCTACAGTCATGCCACTCTGAATGTGCCCGATTTCACCTAAAAAATGACTCCTGATGACTAAGGAATAATGTGGGGACTCCTTGGGAGGACGCACAAGGCCCTTGGCAAGTGGATCCCCCAAATTCATTTCTTACATATACTTTTACTTTGTTGAAGTAAAACGAGGCATACTTCCTGCCTATATGTTCCAGGACAGATCATTCTCTGTTATTTGGTGCATGGGATTCCTCTTCCAGGGATGACCAACCAACTCATCTGCATAATAACCTGCTGCTGATCCCACAAGATAGCTTATGCCTCTGTCTTCTCTGAGTCCAAGCTTTTGGAGGGTAGCACGCACCACAGGGGAGAAGAGACAGTACCCACCTAGCAGCCAAGGGTTACAGATATTGGCGCCAGGTGTCTCCGACAGCCAAACTCTGCAAAGCTTCTCCTCATGAGGCAAAGTTATGGAGGGGAAGTGAATTTAGCTTAGGGGACGTAATGTGGTAATCCCAAATCTGAGAGGGCTTATGTGTAATGTTTGCTTATTCCAGAGAAAAACACTGGTATATTAAAACTTACAGTAGGCACTGATGGTGGCAGGTCAGTGAAGAATCCACACCTCAGGGCAGTTTTATAATCAAAACAATCAGGTTAATCATTCACATTCCTATATGGTGTATACAATTACATTGAGAAGAGTGATGACTACATTAGTTTCAGCTTTGCTTGGTCATCTGCATCCCATGACTCATTACTGGGAATATGCATACCCTTCAGGACTCAGCCTTGGCCAGAAGCCGCTTCCTGAGGGAGAGGCAAAAAGAACCCAAGTATATGGAAAAAAGAGTCTATGTCTGGATAATACCTCACAGGGGAGTTGAAAGAACTTTACAGGTGAAGGAAACAACAGGTGCCAAGATCTTATGGCAAGAGGGATCACAACTTGCTCAAAGAATTAGAGAAAGACGAGTGTCTAGACTGAAGAGTAAGTTAAGTCAGAGGAAGCTGGCAGAAATAGGCTCTGATTAGGATTTCAAGAAGTGTAATTATCTTTTTCTTTTATTAAATATAACTGGACTGGTGACTGATCAACATTCATGTAAAATTACAGTATACAACAGAAAATATGAACAGGCCCAACTGTATATAAATAAATTGCTTCTGTCCTTGCGTTAACAAAGAGAAAAAAGAAATGACTACAAAGTCAAAATATAGTAAGGAACACATATAAGACTTAATTCAACAAATTCTTACTGGGCTGTGAAGTCACTAAGTCTGTGGTATTGTGGGGAATGTAAGAGATGGATGAGGCATATTGACTGGATTGTCAAGTACTGGGGAACGTTTAAGTATTTACACCACGTGGAGGGGGATTTCGGTATAAAAGAAGGTTCGGAAGACTTCGTAGAACACGTGAGAACTGACCGAGGCTTCAATAATGGAAAAAACCGCAGTGAAGGGCTGGAGGGGAAGTTTCAGAGGAAGGAAGAGCAGCAGCTGGGGTTAAGGGACTAAAACAAGAACTGGAACGGCTGGCCTGTTCTGGGGCATCAGGAAAACAGTGTCATCAAAACAAAAAGTGGGTTTTTAGGAGGAAAGGAAATTCATCAAGAAATTAGAATATTAAGAAACAACTGGGAAAGAAGAAAGGTACAGGTGTTGACATAATCAGCCTATCAAAGGTTATGGGTGACTTACAATTTTCTTCCTGGGGTGGGGGTGGGATTGAGGGAAACTGCCAGGGAAGGGGGGGGGGGGGAATATCTCATCAGGGAACCTGCACAATGAACATTTGTATACCTAACCCTGAATTGTACCCCACATCTTTAAAATAAAGAAATAAAAAATAAAATCAATAAAATTTCCTTCCTAAGAACCCAAGAATAGGATTTCAAGTTACTGTTCCTTTCAGCTGCTGTCGGCAGAATTTCGCTCGAAGGAAATTAAGAATTTCCTGATAATTAAAATATGAAACAATATGGCAGGAGAGGATGGGGAACTCCAAGTATGCCTTAATTAGGTTCTAAAAATAGATGTTTCTGAAAGTCCTGTTTCCTTTCTAGGCCATCCAACATTCTTGAGAAGTGCTTTTAATCTCAGCAATGTGCTAATTGTTTCTAATGGCCTGTAAACAAACTCCCTAAACTATTAACCTTCTCTCTTTAGCCAGAGATTCAGGAAATTAGTCTTTGAAAGAGAAGTCCCCAGCAGGTTGCCCAAGAGGATGTCCCAAAGTAGAGACACTGTCATTTGGTTTAGAGGAGACTCAAGGTCAAACCAGAACAGCAAAACTTATAATGTGAAATGGATAAGCTTAAAACCTTTAAAAAAAGATAATTCCTCTCTGGTTTCATTTGGTTGCTTTCCTACCTGTAGGAAGAAATACAAATTATAATACCTCTCGGAGAGCTTACAGACATGCAACTCCTCCTTAGTTCCAGGATTTTTTAAACATTAAAACAATATCTCTCCATTGACAAAAAAGTTGGAAGTTTGATCCTTGTAAGTTAAAACGGATGTCATATAGAAAAGCAAAGTTTAATGCAATCTTAGAAAGGCAATGGCCATCTGAATGATGAGAAGGTGAGACCGGGCATTCAAAGTACCTCCTTCTATTCTGCTGGTCCTCCTTAGAACAAAGAAAATCATTTAATTTGTTCTGAAAGAAGAATGATCATAGACTAGCCCCCAAAAACCCCAGTGAAAAAGATGGCCAATGAAAAAAGACTTTTCCAAATATATATTAAAGTGTATTTAAAATGACATCTGTGTGCCTGGTACAGAATGAGTAATGGAACAGAAGAAGCCCTGACACAAGTCCCCAGGAGAGACACAAATATATATGCATGATTTCAGGTTATGAAGCAACAATATTTCAAATTATGATATTAGATGATTTGATAAATGGTATTAGAATAATCAATATAACAATAATGATAATAAAAGTCTTTTAGCATTCTTTAATACAAGTACTTAGGAAGATTAAAGAAACCATGTTTAAAAAAATTACAAAACCATGTACAAAAAAATTAAAACTATGTATTAATCACAACAAGGGTAAATCAAGTTATAGCCCGATATTGGCAAAAAAAATTCTTGAGATAGCAGAAAAATCAAAATTATGATAACTAACTACACAAAAATCTAATAAATGGTATGGAAATACACTCAAAACAGAGTAAAAGCGAACAATAAATGGAGAAATATTTACATTTATCATATGTATAGAAAAGTGTTGGCACACCTGACAAACAAAGAAATCTTCCAAATTAATTTTAATTTTTTTTTTTTTTTTTTTGAGTTGAAGTCTCACTCTATCATCCAGACTGGAGTGCAGTGGCACACTCCCGGCCACCTCAGCCTCGACCTGCTGGGCTCCGGCAATCCTTCTGCCTCAACCTTCCAAGTAGCTAGAACTATAGGCGCACGCTACCACGCCCAGCTAATTTTTTTTTTTTTTTTTTTATTGTAGAGATGAGGTCTCGCCAAGTTGTCCAGGCAGGTCTTGAACCCGCGGGCTTAGGCAATCCACTCTCCTCAGCCTCCCAAAGCTCAGGATTATAGGCCGAGCCACCGAGCCACCGAGCCTGGCTTTATTTTAATTTTTGAAAGACAAATATCCAATAGAAATGTAGGGTAGGAGAATAGAAGGTCAAGACAAAGGATTCACAAAAGAATAAACACAAACAGCCAGTTTAGGGAGAAATTATCTCAGTGTCAGGGCAGCATCCAGCCATCAAATGGCCCAGTCAGCAGCAACACAGGCCAGTCTCTGCACACCTTCTGGATGCTAGCCCTGTCACTACTGCCATGGAGAGGTGCCACAATATGCCAGGTGGAAACAAGAAACATACAAGTCACATGACAGCAGGCATGATAGGCTCCTGTCGCTATAAAATTCAGCACACATGTAGAATTTGTATTACCTAAGGTAGCACATTCCGAAAGCATCCTCATAAAGATGAGGCATCCAAGTAATAGGACAGGTGGTGGTTTCGCATGACTCATCCTATATAAGGTCTTTCTTAGATATAATCAGCAGTAACAAGGCAGCATGGAGTCTTACACCCACTCTAGTACAAGACCTAGGCTTGAGACCCAATGTAACCTATTAGCTATGTGTCATTGGATTAGGTGTCAAAACTGTTCCCACTAAGTCTCGTTGACTGGACAGTATCTCCCTCACAAGGTTATTCTGAGCACTTAAGGAGGCAACACATGTAAACACACTTAGCATGTGCTATCAGTGAGAAGTTTGAGCAGGAAGCGTTTTTCACAGTTGAGTAAGGCTCCCAGCAGATGGGACTTGGTTGATAGGAATCTCAGATAGCCATGTGCAGCTCAAACATGGTTTCTGTAATCTATCTGAGCTAAGCACTTGGAGGCATATGGCTTCTGCAAATGTGTGCTGTAGCCCTGAACAGTATCTTATTTATCAGTTCCACTAAAGACTGGAAACTCATTATAATCCTGGCAAGGATAAGGTTTAAACGAGAATGTTATAATATCTCAGAAACTCTGCATGCTACATCACTGATGTCATGGGAGACCCACAGTAAGACAAATTTGAAGTAGAGCAAGATGTTCTTTTTAATAAGAGTCTCCTTTACCTGACCTTTTTTCATCTCCATTCTCTTTGCTTTCTGTGGGAATAATTTACTCAACTTACAATTACTAAATAGCATTAAAAATTCTGCAATATTTCTGAAATCATATTGTCACACAATGGACGATTTTTTCCAAAAGGAAATTAGATGACTTTTGTAATTGTTTCACTAAATAACTGCAAACTTGTTTCCATTCTTCATAAATTTAAGGATTCATTTTCACTGAGACAAAAAATAAAAAAAAAACAGCTAATATTTATAAACTCAAGTGCTGACAACTATTAAATCTGATGAAAGTTTTTGGAATTTATTTAAAATATAGAACTGAATTACAGTTTGTTGGTTCTGAAAAGCGACGTACAGGATTGTTTTATCTCTGCACAGCCAGACCCAGCCTCCCCTTCACAGTGCATGCGCCCTAATCACTGCCTGTTTGATATCCAGCAAGCATGCTTTCCAATATTGACTAAGTCAGTTTTTCTTCCTTAGCTCATCAAAACCCAATGGAAAAGAGCCAGTCCCATGGCTCAGTGGGAAGGGCAAGGCATTCATATGCACAATCTGAAATTTGGAACTACATTTGTTTATCTTCAGACCGTGAAACAATGCAGAGGAGTGGAATCTGGGATCAGCATGGTTGAAGCAATCTCAGCAGAAGTGAGATTGTCTTACAAAATCATAGGTGTGTCGGTCCCACCTCTGTCCAACTACTGCAGGCTCTCCCAGCCTCAGTGCTATTTAAATTCGAGCCAGCCTGGGCAACATAGCAAGACATCATCTCTACAAAAAAATAAACAAAATTAGCCAGTGCATACTTATAATCCCAGCTCCTTGGGTGACTGAGGTAGAAGGATCGCCTGAGCCCAGGAGGTAGGGGTTGCAATGAGCTATATCATGCCACTGAACTCCAGCCTGGATGACAGTAAGACCCCGAGTCAAAAATAAGTGAATAAATAAATATGGACCAGATGATTTTGTTGTGGGGGCTGTCCTGCACATTGTAGGATGTTTTGGCAGCATCCCTGGCCTCGACACACTAGATGCCAGTAGCACTATCCCTCAGTAATGACAACCTAATATGTCTCTAGACGTTGCCAAATGTCCCAATGGGTGCTAAACTACCCCTGGTTAAAAACCACTAACCTACAGCTACTTAAGGCTACTGTTTCTAGATTCTTGTCTCCTGCCATCTCATCAAAGGGGAAACAAATGAGATTACATCAAATGTTTACTAAATTTTAGACTGTCATAACAATATTCATAAGACAGTATAGAACTGGCTTTAAAAACATTACTGTTGTCAGAGGAAAAAATATTTCAATTCAACTATCTCAAGAAAGACTTGTTTATGAAAATTTCATTAGATAGATGATATCTGGGATTTGGAAGCACACACACCAGTCATAGTGAGGATTATGCACTCCAGTGATGCTTCACAGAACCATGGTGACTGCAAGTTTGTAGAACAAAATGTAGATGAGACAAAGCCAATAAAAATTTACCTACAACATAACCTTTCAGTTAGCAAGTCGAGCCGCAATCTTGGCTAATATTTACTATTTGCTATATCTGGGCACCACTCAAGTTTTATCTCATTTAATTTTCATAGCCTTCTAAAGAAGTTCAGACAGGTGGGGAACTGGTCTAACGATCATGGCAACTAGAGGCAGAACCAGGATTTGAACCCAACATTCTTTCTTTAGAGCCTATGATCTTGGGCCCAGTCTGGTCCATGGAAACATTCACCCAAGGCTGACACTACTGGTGTCCCTGAGTACCACTGAACTGTTCAAGGGCAAGTCATTCTATACCCAGAAAGCAAATGGAAATGGAAACCAGAAAATAAGCAGATCAGACATGGGAAGAAACAGGGGGAGGAGAGAAGATTCTATGCCTTCTGCCAGCCTCGCTGCAGAATCAGTATAAAGGAAAATAGATAGAGCAAACGGACAAGAAGCAAGTTACATAGTACAGTAGTCTCTAAGAGGAACATTCCAATGTATTATGCAAAAACAAATCTATTTCGCCTAAGCCAAATTTTCAAGATAAATAAAAGGATAATTCCATCTATCTATAATTTAGTAAGGGATGCAGTGAAAAAGGTTCAAAGACTGAAATTTATCTTTTGATTTCCTGAGTGAAAATATCATCTCCATATGGACTTTGAGTTGCAAAATCATAAACACACACACACACACACACACACACACACTTCCAGAAAACCAGATTACAGTCGAACAGTGAGAGTTATGTGAAGACCAACGTGTGACAGAATCATCCCGTTTCAAGCATTTTATCATTTTCCTAGAATATCATTCAACATAAATACTGTAATAGAATGACCTGTAGTAGAATTACTGTAGCGATTATCTCGATGTGTTGAAAGGTCACATTCTTGGAAAATTTCAAATTAAAAGTTTAGTATTGGCAAGCATTGCAAGAGAGTGTTGGCCAGTTCCTCCGAGCACCCCTTCCAGGGTGCTGGCACACTGAACTCTGTGGAAATGGGAACCCCGGTGTCCTCAGACACCTACTTGGAGAGCACATCAGTCAGTCAGTCATCGTCACACAAGTCTACAGCCAGTTGTCCAATGCAGAATTGGAGGGAGACAGGACCTTCTTAAATATCATACATGAAACTCTGCAGGAGCAGAAGACTCAGAAGGAACTGGCAAATCCAGGAGAAAGTGTTCCCTGATAGTAACATTTGAATGACATTTTACAGTTTCTGAATCACTGTCATGTGAGTGCTATTTCTGGACCACCCCTATGACCTTGATACTCCTTTTAAGGGGGTATTGTTGACTTCATTTAATGGAAAGAGAGCTGAGGGGTAAATGACCAGCTCAAGTTTACATAGTGAGAAATCAGCTGCAGGTGCTAATTCAGGTCTGATCTCCATTTTCTTTGCTTTCTGTTCCATCATGCCACATTTCTGACAGTATAATTTTTGACACAGTACCAGACACCAAGCAAAGGAGGAAAAGGAATCCATGGGGAACGTCTTGGGAAGACTCCTGGACTCCTCCTGTTCAGACCCAGTCCTTAATTAAACCACCTGGATCAATTTAACCGACCTGTTCCTCTTTTGTAGAGCACTGCTTTAAAACCTAGTCAATACAAGTTAATCATGAAATCATTTGAGATTAATCTTTGAAATCATCACTGAGCAAATGTAATAGCCTTTAAATTGGCATAAATACAGAATCCATGTTAAGAAAGTCTAGTTGAAAACAAAATGCAATTTCACATGCCAGAAGCTCATCAAATCCATAGAGCTTAGAAGTTAATATTGGATGTCACATCCCTGAACAGTTAAAGAGATACAGATGTTTGCATTTTTTAAAGACTAATATTAATATACTAGGGTAGTTTATCTGTGACATGGTTGATAACTTGCACTGTGTATAAATTTTTAGAGAAATAATTGTATTTCTTAAAAGAGATGCTAAGTTGTGTCTCTCTTCTCTTGCTTGTGAAGCCACATAAAGTTTCAGTATGAAACTAAATTTATTTCCTAACTTTTCTTGAAGATATATTTTAACTGTTTGAGTACGTTTTGTTTCTATTTTTAAAGG
>CAUYQG010135648.1:0-28237 GCA_963574415.1 Tarsius wallacei
AGGCTGAGGTGAGTGGATTGCCTGAGCCCGCGGGTTCGAGACCCGCCTGGGCAAGCGAGACCTCATCTCTACAACAAATCAAAAAAAAATTAGCCGGGCGTGGTAGCGCGCACCTGTAATTCCAGCTACTTGGAAGGCTGAGGCGGAAGGATCGCCGGAGCCCAGCAGGTCGAGGCTGCGGTGGCCGGGAGCAGCCACCTCACTCCAGTCTGGGCGACAGAGTGAGACTCCAACTCAAAAAAAAAAAAACAGAAGTGGAGCCTGAAGATGTGACTGAATTGCAGCAGCCTCATGATCAAACTTGAATGGGTGAGGAGTGGCTTCTTATGGGTGAGCTGAGAAAGTGGTTTCTTGAGGTGGAATCTACACCTGGCAAAGATGCTGTGAACATTGTTGAAATGACACAAGGATTTAGAATATTCCATAAACTCAGTTGACGACTCTGCAGCAGGGTTTGTGAGGATTGACTCCAATTTTGAAAAAAGTTCTATTCTGGATAAAATGCTTTCAAACAGCATCACATGCTACAGAGGCAACTTTCGTGAAAGCATAAGTCAAACGGCAAATTCATATTTCATTGCTGTCTTATGTTAAGAAATGGCAGCTAGGGTTGGTGGCTCAACCTGTCATCCCAGTACTTTGGGAGACTGAGGCAAATGGATTGCCTGAGCCTGAGGGTTCGAGATCAGCCTGGGCAATTTGGCGAGACCACAACTCTACAATAATTCAAAAATTAGCTGGGCATGGTAGCACACACCTATAGTTTTAGCTACTTGGAAGACTGAAGCAGAGCAGGCAATTTGGTGAGATCTCATCTCTACAATAAATCAAAAATTAATTGGGCGTGGTAGCACACACCTATAGTTCCAGTTACTTGGAAGGCTGAAATGGAAGGATCTTCAGAGCCTAGCAGGTCGACACTGGGGTGGCAGTGAGCATGCCACTGCCCTCCAGCCTGGAAGATGGAATGAGACTCCACCTCAAAAAATAAAAATTGTCACAGTCACCCAACCATTTGCAACTGCCACCCTGATCAGTCAGTGGCCATCAACATTAAGACAAAAGCCTCCACCAGCAAAAAGACAGTGACTCACTAAAGGCTCAGATGACAGCATTTTTTTTTAGCAATACTTTTAAATTAAGGTGTGCACATTGTCTTTTTAGACATAATGCTATTGCACGTTTAATAGATCACAGTGTATAGTCAACGTAACTCTTATATGCACTTGGAAAAGTAAATATAAGAAGAATACATGCAAAATATTCACGTGACTCTTTTTTTTCTTTTTCTTTTTTTTCTTTTTTAATTTTAAAGATGTGGGGTGCAATTCAGGGTTAGGTATACAAATGTTCATTATTCAGGGACCTTTGTTGATGAGGTGCCCCCACCCCGCCCCACCTTCCCCAGGCAGATTCCCACTACTGCCTGCTTCGCACTCCCCTTATGGCAAATTTCCCACTCCTGCCAATCTTTTTCTTATAGTATTATGATAATTGTTCAAGGTTTGCTTATGAGTGAGAACATGTGATACTCGGTTCTTTGTTTCTGTGAAATATCACTCAGTATTATAGATTCTAAGTCCATCCAGGTTGCTGTGAAGTTCATGATTTTGTCTTCTTATGGCTGTGTAGTATTCCATCATGTATATGTAAGGCTAATTTTTCATATTAGGAAACAGAACTTACAAACAAATTAAGGAAGACCTCAGAGAAATGTAATGGATAAATGGAATGGGGTTATTGAGACAGATTATTAGGCTCTCATTAAAAAGCCTTGGAAGTGAGAAAATTATGGACTGTGGCTTCTTATTTGTCATATCCCCAAAAACCAGCAGCAAACATTTTGCATTAGAAGATCTCAATAAGTGCCTGTTTAATTACATTAAAATTAGCACAATATTAATCTTAAAATTTTGTTTTTTTCTGTTTTGCCCTTTCAAATATTATATAATATTTTTATTAATTCAATCAAGACATTAGAGCTTTTTATTTCCCAAAAATCTTTAATCAAAGCCAAGGGATAGACTGACCACTTAATTTTACTCTAATTTATGTCAGAAACATACTTCTCTTGAAAGTGGAAGGTGAGTAAGCTCTGGCCTAACTGGGCATATTTTACAGTGTTTTCAACTGGAAACATGAATAAATGATAGGCAAACATTAACTGTTAGGCTCCACATCTTCCCAGGGAGCCCATAATGATGGAGGTAGAGAAGGTAGATGAATACTCTCATTGACCAGGTGTCTCCATGCCAATCACTTTGGTTTCTGCACAAACCAAACATGCTCCCAAGATTTCTGCATTTGTTGTGTCTTCAGTCTCGAATTTCCTTTCCCCAGATAACCAAAAGTCCATGTCTTGGACTCTTTTTCCTTCAGGTCTGCTTCATGTCACTTTCTCAATGAAGTCCTCTCTTGGCATCATCTCTACTTTTTGTTTTCCTTAGCACATAGAGCTATCTAACGTTGCATGAGTTTTACCATTTCCTTTCCATTGTCTATTTCCCTCCTGGACTTTAAACTCCACAAGTACAGGAATAGTTTTTTTATTACTCTATCTGCAGCCTTTGGAATGGTGTCTAGGATTCAATAAGTATCTTTTGATTGAATAAATAAACATACAATAATGCTCAAAAATATGAAATGAAAAATGTCCAGGGGACATATTATACAATCTTCCAATCTTCTCCCTCTCTTCCTGGGTTTAAGCAATATTTTACCTAGATCTTAAATAAATTCCATTTTATAATTTTATTCCCCAAAAAAATTGTATTGGGAGAAGACAGACAGCCCTGATAAATTGTGAATGCCCTAAAAATTTTCAAAAATTCTATTCCCTGCATTGTTCATAATACATTATACTTTGACATTTATAAAATTGAAAAACAAATAGAAATTAATCTCATCTTTAAAATATGAATCCCATAAATATTATTGTGCTATATCTACATCACACATTTTAAAATTATATATAATATTCAGCTTTAAAATCCATCACTACTTCATAATTTAGAATTTATTTTTATATCAATGGATATTTATTTGTGATAATCAGTCATATCTCTGCAAGCAATACATTCCTGTCAATTCAATAATACTCTTTTATTATTTGTATGCACTATAAAAAATTGTTAATACTCAATTTTTAACCTTGCTCTAAGGTCTACTTTCTGAAAGTAGACTATATATTCCAGGAAATGAAAGCAAGCTGCTTCAGGAGGGTAGAATTAAAGAAGCTAGAGGACATTTAAGCCATGTATGGGGCTAAAAAAGAGAAAGAAATAGAAACTGTCCACCTAAATTATTTGCCTTGCCAACAATATTTCAAAAATAATGGCAAAATTAACACTTTTTAACACAAATAAGAGCAAATAAATTTAATAACTTAGATGAAATGAATAAATTCCACAAAAGACACAATGTACCAAAGTTCACTCAAGAAAAAATAGATTGACTGAATAACCTTACATGAGCTTTATTTAAAGTTTTACAGTGAAAACTCTTCATGAAGACACACCTGGACTCAGATGGCTTCCTGAGTCAATTCTACCAATTATTTATAAAGAAATAAAAGTTTTTACAAATTCATCTAGAAATTAAGAAGGAATGGTACCCAGTTAAATTTATAACCTCAGTCTTACCTTTAATATCTAAACCAGAAGAAGATTTTACAAGAAGACTATATAACAATATATATCATGAATATACATCAAAAAATCCTAAAAATAATTTTAGCAATTAAATTCAGCAATATACCAAAGGATAATACATCATGACCAAAAGCGATTTATCCCAAGAATGCAAGGTTATTTTGCCATTCAAAAATCTATAAGGTAATTCACCATATTAACCAAACAAAAATACAAATAGCATACTCAGCTCAACAGATGCCAGAAAAGTTTTTGACAAAGTCCTATATCAATTCATGATTTTAAAAAGAAAACTCAACATTTTACAGAGGGAAACTTTTATCACCTGATAAAGAATATCTGCAAAAAAACTACAGATAACACTGTACTTGATGGTAAAACACTAAATAATTTTCCCTTGTAATTAGGAATAAGAAAAGTATGTTTATTCTCAGTATTTACAGTCCTATAAGTATTATACTTGTACTGAAGGCTCAAGATAGTGTATTAAAGCAAGAAAAAGTGAGAAAACATAGAGAGTTCTAACAAATAGAATAAATGTGTAGTTTAATAAGTTCACAAGACGTAAAATTAGTATAAAATATATTGTATTTCTATATACCACCAGCAAATAACTGAAATTTTAAAAAGACACTGTCATCTACAATAGCTTAAAAATATGAAATACTTGAGGATGAATTTAACTAAATATGTGTAAAAAATGTACACTAAAAACTAAAAAACTTTGCTGATTAGAAATTAGTCGATGAAGAGTGATGCCATGTTCATGGATCAGAAGATTCAATATTAAGATTCCAATTCTTCCCAAATGTATTTATAGATTAAACACAATCTCAATCAAAATTTCAGTAGGATTTTTGTGGAGAGTTACACATTTTTCTAAGATTTATATGGAAAATCAAAGGACCCAGAATTTCAAAAAGGAAAACAAAGTTGTAGGATTTACACTAGCCTATTGTGAGACTTAATTTAAAACTATAATAATCAAGACAGTGCAGTTGTGGTAGAGACAGACATATTGAGCAAAGAACCCAATAGAGTATCCAGAAATAGATCCACATATATATGGTCGATTGATTTTTGATAAAGGTGACAAAATGATTCAATGGGGAAAGAATTGCCTTTTCAACAAATGATAAAACTATTAGACAAACATGTGCAAGAAAAAAATAAGTTGACCCATAGGGTATATTATGTAAAAGAGAAAAATTAACTACAAATGGGAAAAATACATAAATGTAAGAGCTAAATCTGTAGTATTTCTAAAAATAAACACAGGACAGGGGATCTCAAAAGTTGAAGTCCAGCCAAAGAGGCAAAGTTGGCTATTGGCTCAACACAGGATTTAAGGGCAAGCCTACGAAGTAAAGTGAAAGTAAGATTATTTAAAGAAAAGAGGAACAGAAAGAAGACTACTCTATAAGCAGAGCAGCTCCCAAACATTACTGGTGTTTCAGTTGGAAAATGAAAGTATGTTTATTGAAATGACAGAGAGCAGACTACTTCATAGGCAGAGCATCCTAGGCTTTGTCTATGGGAAGAACAAGAGCTGTGCATCACTGGAGTTTTATTTTTACAGCTATCTCTTGATTATATGTCAAGCGAGGGGTGGAGTATTCATGGGTTTCCTGCGAAATAGGTGCAGATTTCTAAGAACTGGGGTTCCTCCCAGTTTGTTCTTATAAATGAGTGAGATTGGAATTGTCATGGCACTGGAGAGAGGGTGTGTTACTTAGCATGCTATGTATTATAATCAGGGGCAAAGTCAGGTAGCTGGCAAATTAGTTGCCATCTGGGTTCTGGCCAGCTCTAACTGGTTCTCCACCTCATCCTGTTTTTCTCTGTGTAAGCTCAGAAAACCAGGCTATGCACCTGTCTGAGAAACTATCTCAGCTACTAGTATTGAAAAGTTAGTTTTGTTTATCTTGGAAAGCTAGTCCTGCCAAACTCCTATCTCAAAAATGACTTAAGAGAAAAATCTCTGTGGCCGAGAGTTAGAAAAAAATATTATTACATAGTACACCAAAAGCATGAACAATAAAAAAAGTGCTAAAATAGACCATAAAAACATAAAACACTTGTTATTTAAAAATCAACATTAAGAAAGTAAAAAGTCAAGCCATATACTAGGAAAATAAATTTACAAAATATACATTTGATAAAAGACTTTTATCCAGAATATATAAAGAACTGTTATAACTTAAGACAAAGAAGACAAATAACCTGACTTTTTAAAAAATATGAATTAAAGATTTTAAAAGACATTTCCAGAAGAAAGATATTGAATGACACATAAGCACATAAAACATTGGTCAGCACCATTAGTCAGTGGGAAAATGCAAATTAAAACAACAATGGAAATTAATGCCCATCCTCCAAACGTAATAACATCAGGTCCTGGCAAGAGGAAGGGGCAACCAGAATTTTCATATACTGTTGATAAGCACATAAAGTCATATTATCACTTTAGAAAACAGGTTGGCAGTTTCTTATAAAGTCAAAAACTTACCCTAATTCCCAAAAATTATCACTCCTAGGTATTTACACAGGAGAGATGAAAACATATGTTCACACAAAAGCCCATATGTGACTTTATTCATAATAGCCAAAACTGGAAACAACCCTAATGTCCATGGACTGACGAGTGATCAACAAACTTTCATACATCCACGTAAATAAAACTGTTCCTCAATATATGAAAAAAAAATAATGATACTTATAATAACACGGAGAAATCTCAAAGTCATTATGCTACATGCAAAAAGTCAAACATGGACACTGCATACTACACCACTCAGTTTATATGAAAATCTAGACAAAGAAACAAAAAGTGACATAAAGTTGAACAGTGATTGCCATAGGCATAAATTGGGTTGGGGAGAATCAACTACAAAGAGAAACTAGGGGGGCTTGGGGTGACAGAAATGTGACCATCTCATGGTTGTAGTGATGGTTACATAGCTATGTACACTTACAAACTTACATTGTACACTTAATATTGTTAAATTATATTTTATGTAATGTATACTCAAAAAAATACGTGGTTTTTGTCTTATGTTTGCCTTAAATCCTGAAAATATTGCTACACTAGGGTCATTGAAGTTCTTAGAGGACATTTGGAATGTTATACAGTGAGGGTTCTGCTTTTTTTCCAGTCAGTTCTTTATAGAATTGGTGTCAAGTTCTTTCTTAGCTTTGACTTCAGTCCAGTATAAATCCCCGGCAAGATTTTACACAACTTAAAGTATATTAATATCACTATTACCACTTGAAGCTCTTGGAATTTCATTTCACTTATTGGTCAGATTTTTCTTTCTTTTTAAAACATATTTTATTTTAAAGATTGGGGTACAATTCAGGGTCAAGTATACAAATGTTCATTATGCAAGTGCCCTTGTTGATGAGTGTGCCACCCCACCTTCACCAGCAGAATCCCTCTACTGCTAATCCCGTTCCCCACTCCCCCGGCAATTTCCCACTACTGACGATCCTTTCTTATAATATTACAATAATTGTTCAAGGTCCACTTATGAGTGAGAACATGTGATATTCAGTTCTTTGTTTCTGTGACAGTTCACTCAGGATTGTAGACTCTAAGTCCATCCAAGTTGCTCTGAAGTTCATAATTTTGTCCTTCTTTATGGCTGCATGATATACCATCATGTATATGTACCACATTTTTTTTTAAATCCAGTCCTCTTTTGATGGGCAGCACAGTTGGTTCCATGGTTTGCTATTGTGAACAATGTTGCAATAAATATGCATGTGTGAGTATCTTTTTCACAGAGTGATTTTAGTTCCTCTGGATATATTCCTAGTGGGGGGATTGCCAGGTCATATGGAAGGTTGATATTTAGAACTTTTAGGAATCAATTGGTCAGATTTTCAAATGACACTCTCCAAAAACATGTATCATTGAGTTTCTTTGGCAATTTTAGATACTTGTTTGGGTGACCCGGGAATAAAGTTTGATTCCATAATGAATCATTTCACATATAATTAAATTTTTAATAACCCCAGATAAAGTCTCTTAGCTATTTTAGTCTCAAAAAACTAATTTTGGTTGTCAACAAAGTCTGAGCCAGCAACATAGATTTAGAATTCAGACTTTACCTGGTTTTTTACTTTTAGAAAACTTTTAAGCTTTTTTCTTCACAAGAACAACTTATATGTTGTACAAGTATAAACCAGAGTTCCAAAAGGGCAACTTGTTTAGATCCAGGACATTCTACCTTCTGAGAGTGAGGCACATCACGTGTGGTACCTGGGCTCCTTCACCATTTATACCACAGCAATGATTAATGGAGAAGGAAGCTGCTGCTAGCAGATCAGGCATTAAGAGTCATCAGCTCCACAGCCAGGCTCAACCTTGCCCCAAAGTCTATGGCTGAGTTTGACCCAACTCAGTCCCATGGAGAAACAAGAGTTTGTGTTTCCTGTGGTCACACCCTGGTGTGTGAGCCACACCCTTGCAGGAGTGTCCACTACATGATAAGTCATATTAACAGAAATCTTTGTTATTAGAAACTATTCTCTCTTGTTTACATCAAAAGAGTAAAAAGTCTATCACAGATGTGGGAAACCCAATTTGGCATAAACTCTTATGTGGTTCTTTCAAACAGGTGCCTTAAGATTCCCCAAAGACAGGTAGAAGTCAGTCATTTGAGCTTTTACTCTCCCAGAAGAGTCACTCAAGCATTTATTGACCTGTTATCTACCACAAGAGACACATGGTGAACCATGGGGATTGGTTTCCAAGGGAGATAAGTCCAGATTTGGTAACAGATTTATAAATGTTGTAGATATGTAACTGAGTCTGGCCAGAAATTTGAATCTGTTGAATTATTCAGTAAACATTCAATAAAAACTTTAATTAAAATAAATGTGAGGTCCACTATGAAATGTCCTTTCCCTGTAGTTGCTCAGATGATTACAATTTGCATATTTATCTTCCACAGTCCCATGCACTGCGCAGGCTTATCATATACAACTTCTGTCATGGGCCTGAATATTCTTATATGTTATCCAGAGAAATTAGCTGGGCATGTAATGAAATCTGGATGCCCAGAAACCAAAGGAGAAAACAGTAGCTATTTCATTCTTTCAAACATTGCTTAGAAAAATTGGAGCTTTCAATTTATTAGATAATGTAAAAATGTAGAAAGATTGAACCACCAAGTACAGCATAATGTCTACATTTGAGAGAGCAATGCTGAACACCTTCTTAAACCTACACATTCAAGAATGTGGAAATGTTTATTTGGTTTCCTAGATTTTTTCCAGATCATATTGCCAACAGAGAATCCTAGGTTTCCTATGTATCTCCTCAAAATGACTTTTCAACTTATACTACATTTTTGAGCAATTGGTATACCAGCTTAAATACTTGCCAAAACAATATTGTGATGCACTGTTTGCACATGGAGCCTATGGATAAGATGATCCACGCTGCAGACTTAATCTACAGCAACATCCATGTTCCATGTACTGGTTCATTCATACCTTATATTTTCTGGCTAATTGCTAATACTTTCCCAGATATGTGTACTTTTTATGTGACTCCAAAATAAAAGTTATTATTCTTCCATGAGAATTACCCTTTATGCAATAATGCTAAGCAAATAATAAAGAGAAGGCTACTCTCTCAAGAAAAAAACATTTTGCATCATGGTCCACACTGAGAAGGCATGTAGACTAAAATATCACTAGAATCTGAGCAGCTGATCATGTTTGACTACAAGTTCAGAGGCCACTTAATCACTTTCTAATGTAAAACTACAGATAAGGCTATTGAATATTTTCCCACAATAATCAATTAATTTACTATAGAAACAAAGGTGGTCTTGTGACTGTATCTTTAGGTTTATGTCAGAAAATAAAGATAAATGGAGACTCATTTCTCTATTAATTTATTTTCTCTATTAAATGATTACTTTAAATGTAAAAGTACTCTGGAAAGGAAATCAGGCAACTGCGTTTAAAGGTCTTACACTAAATCTCTCAGTATTGCTTATAATTTGTTTTCAGCTTTTAAAGGAAAAAAGGAATAACAATTTTCATAATAACCGAGATTTCCATGAATAAAATAATTGATGGGCCACAGCAAGTCCAAGGGTTCCTGAACACTCTAGAATTTACTCAGATATCCCTCAGCTTAAGAAAGTACAATGTCACTGCTTCAGAACTCTTTATGATAAAGAAAATGAACAGATTAAGCCAACTTAAGTGGATGAGTTACTGCAGATTGTTAGTAATATCGCTGGAGCTCCAAAGCATCACAGCAAGCAAATGTGACAAATTGGTGCTCTTATTAGTATATGATTCCATTCCATGGGAAGGGAGCAAAGAAGGAAGGCTCTTTAGAAATGAGTCTCCATTTATCTTTATTTTCTAAGATATTAATTTTCTGTGGGACAACTTATGTGTTAAACCTCTGCTCTCAGAAAAAGTTCTGCTACCTCTGTTGCTAAACCACCCTACTGCTCCTTTCAATCCCCTTTTGATGTGATTGAGAACATTTCCATTTCTACCCAAAGCTGGAGATCTTGGGTTAACACTGGAAATGGTTATACTGGAAGACAGGCATGTGAATACAAAGTAGTGTGATACAACAGGTGGGAAGGTGCTTTGAATGCAGTAATGTGAAGCCCAGGTCCCTGTGTTAGGACTGAGAACTCAAGTCCCCAGTGGTTGAGAAGGTTGCCAACTAAAAACTTTCAGCTGCACAAGATCAGTTTCCCAGGAGGTTTTGCATCCAACAACTAGCAAAGGACAGGGTATAAAAATGCAGCCTCTCTTCTCCAACTCAGTGCAACTTGAAAGGACCAGTTGGCTTTGAGCTGCCCATGAAGTTGGCTGAGGCCATATTGTGACTTCCACAGCCCATCTTCTCCTTCCACTCCTTCCTTGCCTTCGGCCACAACTGGCCTCCCAACACCCTCCCCCGGACTTCTTGCATGGAATCTCATCTCAGAGTCAATCGGCTTCCTAGGGATCTATGCTAGACAGAATTCTAAGATGGTTCCCAAGATTTCTGCCACCTAGTATATGTACACATCCCCTCTACTTGAGTGCTTACAGAACTTGGGAATGTTATGGACCACCATTCTCACAGTTAAGTTCTACTATACGGCAAAGATAGAGAAACTGCAGATGCAATTAAGATCCTAGTCAGTTGACTTTGAATTAACAAAAAAGGAGATGGCCCTGTGTGGACCTGACTTAATCAGGTGATCCCTTAAAAGAGATATTCACACAGTGGCTTTGGAAAGATAGCTACCATGTTGTGAGACAGGCATGTGGCTAGCACATGAAAGCAACCACAAGGAACTAAGGGAGACCCCCTGCCAAAAGCCAGGGGGACAATAAAAGGTCTCAGTTCTGGGCAATTAACCATGGGACTGAACTATGCTAACAGCCTCAATGAGCTCAGAAATAGATTCTCCCCTAGTCAAGATTCCAGATGAGAACACAGTACGGTCAATGCCTTAATTTCACCTCTAATTTTAGTCAAGAGCCCAGACTTTTGACTCACAAAATCTGCTATCTTAATTGGGTGTTGCTTTAAGATACTAAGATTTTGGAAACTTGCCTCAATGGAAAATGAATACAGGAACACAGCCTAGAAATTATAAAACAGAATAAAGACAGTCAGAAAAACAGAACACAGACAGTCGAAACCTAGAAAGAGCACTGAAGATGGTTGCAGAGGGATATGAAACTTTTTTCTGGAAAAAAAGAGACTACAGATTTGAAATCAATCAGGATAGAGAAAAGGAAGGAAGGATGAAATCAGGAGAGGCTGAAGAAAAGGGCTGGGAGACAGGGAGGGCAGGAGTCCCATGCCCTCCATGCATGTAAGACAGCTGGCAGCAGCAGTTTGCCCAGCTGAACCCTCTAAGGTAGTCTTCTGCAGAGAGCATTTTGTCAAAAAAGGGCACAAAAATATGTGCTAAAAATAGGGAGAGACACTAGCAGAGCTTACAGTAACACAGGGTCTTTACCATGGACTTGGAACAGTGGAAAGAGAAGACCACGCCACTTAGGGAGAGGGTGACATGCATAAGCTATTGTCCAAGTTAGTCTTCTTTAGAGAGTGAAGGGGAACACTATTAGTCATTATGATATCAGACAGACATAATCTGGAAAGTGTGGTCACCCTACAAGGGAGTAAAATACACAAATGCACTTCATTCAATTGTGAAGTCTTCTTTTGGCTATTGTACAGTTTTCTGGCCTATCAACCCATTCCCCATCCTTCCCAACCTACCCACATATACAGAGTCTGCAGGCAAAGTCTTTCCACTCATGGGAGAGGACTTTGAGTAAATAGACCTAAAATGAGCCCTCTCCCTACCACCCAAAAAGTACATGCCAATTAACTTTATTGGTAAAGTCAACACAGTACTTAATTTATAAAGGGGGTGCCAAATATGTGTGTGTGTATATATACACACACACACATATATATATATATATATACACACACATATATTATATATATACACAATATATATAATATATGTGTATATATATATTATATATTATATATATGTACACATATATTTATGTGTGCACATTTTAAGAGATATTATCTATGTATTACTTTTCAAAGTTGAATTAAGTTATGGTAGCAATGTGAAGTATGATGTTCATTCAACTGTGCTTCACCATTTTCTTTGACTGTTCTGCCTGTTGCATGATGATGCTAGCTTTCATATGATTAATGCTATCTTAAATAAACATCATATTTAAAATGTGTGTATAATAGATATGATAACAAGTATAAGCTATTACAAAAAAGGAGCAAGCCAAGAACAAGAGAGAATGCTTAGAAATTATATGTTTGCTGAAACTAGAAGCTAAACGGATTGCTTAATCAATAGAAGGGTTATAAGTGAGATAAACAATGAAAACACACCACACACACACGCACAAGGAAATATCTCAGAAATTAAGCAAAAAAAAAAGAAAAAGAAAAAGAAAAACTATGAGAAAAAAGTAATAATTATAAAGGACAAAATCAGAAGATCCAAGAGCTATTTGATAGCAGTTACAGGAAGAGAAAACCAAGGCAATAAATATGTAAGGAGGAAAAAGACATTGAGATAGACTAGACAATTTCCCTGAGCTTAAACACACGGACACCCTTAAGTTCCAGATTGCAAATGCCATCCAGTGCCAAGCACACAGAGTAGAGATCCATACTTAGATATTGCCTGACAAAGTTTCAGAACTTCAAACACAAAAAGCAAATCTAAAGTTTGGGGACTTGAAGGGGTGGGACAGGGTGTTTTTTACACATGAACTCTTGGTGCTTAAAACAATGTCACAAATCCTTCAAGATTCTTAAGAAAAATTATTTTGAGCCTACACTTTAAAACCAATTAATTATGAATCAAGTGCAAGGACAAAATCAAGACACTTTCTGACATGCAAGAAATTTTAAAACTTACCTCTCACATATACTGTTTCTTAAAAAACAATTACTTGCATATGTATTTCTGTAAAAAATATGTCATGAAGAAAACATATGTCTCTTCTGTCAGTAACAAAAAAAAGGAACAGTCAGAAAAGGAAATAAAATGCTTTACCAACAACTCATTTAAGTATGAATAAAATTATAAGTTATTTGCTGAGTTTAAGAAATGACACTTTCTTTGATGCTTGGAGCATTCACCATTAAATGTCACATATGTAATGACATAGGATTATATTTTCCTCTTTTGGGACACAAACCACTTAGTGCTTTAGTAAATAATATGTACATAGTAATAACATTGTAAATGCTATTTAAGAGTATTCAGTTTTTCAAATCAACTTATATATACTACACATTGAAAATTTAATTCTAGTCTGGAAGGCAAATAGCTTAAAATCTTAATATAAAACTAATACAAAAGTCCAGATATCAGCACCAGGAAATATGTGTGGCAACACAGTTTATTTAATTAAGCATTCTTTGGGTTATTGATTTAAAGCTCATTAATTTTACCCTCCTTTGCAACAAATAAGGACAGCCAAAAGTAGCTCCAAGTCATCAGGGAGTCCCAGCGATGGGTATTTGAACACATGGAGGACATGAAATGTCACTACAGAAATAATTTACTGCACCTCTAATGCTCCCATCTACTTCTAAGACTCTTCCATGACCTCACTCCCTTTTCCATTTTCTTACACTTTTTCTCGTAGTTTCTTTAGTAAACAATAACAAATAATTTATGATTCTAGAGCTCATGGCAATCTTCACTTGTACAACAAAGTCCACACTTAGCTTCCATAATGCTGGGTCTCAAGTGTATGACGAGCCTTATATTTTCACATAATGGAAGTACAAGGATCAACTCTTTAAGTTTATCATTATATTAGTTTTCTAACCCTAGACAGACAAATTTTGAGATCTTATTGGCCTAACATAGATATTAATAGATTTATTTTTGCTTAGCAGGAGGTGATGGGGCAGCTGTTTCAGCTTCACTGGGTCATTCAGAGACTTAGGCTAAAAGAACCTCTGCCATCTTTAATAGATGGCTTTCAGATAGCCTCAGGCATAGACATCAGCCAACAAAGATGACATTAGCGAGAGAATAGAGGCTTACGTGGAGATTTCAAGGGACAGATCTAAAATGAGATACATCACTTCTGTCCACATTCCATTGATGAGGACTTAGTCATAGATCTGCACTTAATTGCAAGAAAATCTGGAAAATATGACATATGATCTGGCAAACAATCCAGGAGGATGGGGGAAACTGGTTTGGTGAACAGCTAGTTGGTTTGCTACAAAAGGTGCTGTTTAAAGTGCTAACAGCTTAAACGCTTGTGATATAGTTAACCATTGACTCAGCCCTATCTCATCAGTTAGTCTGAGGGACAGGAAACATGGCTTAAACATCTTAGCACCTTTACTTGCACAAGTAGGTGTCTGAGAAAATCTTGAAGGAATTCATTTACTTAATTATATTCTACTAGCAAAGACAAATTAATGTGGCTACCAGAGTGAAAAATAATTCTCAATGAAAAGATCAAGCCAAGTATTTTCAACATATTATGTTTTTATTAAAATAATCACAAGGCAATGAACCCGTAATTGATTATTTCTAATAATAGCTGAGCTAGCAAATTTCAATATTTGTTTTATTATTGAATGCAAAAGCAATGGTAACGACTACAAAATATAAGCATTCTCTCCTTTTTCTTAAGGGAACAAAAACATGCCGGAAATGTTAAATGATACAATGAATTGGTAATTTCCTAATCTGCTACAAAAGCAGAAACATTTATCATGTGATGTTTACATGTGTATGCTGCAGCAAATCATTATAGTAATAAGCCCAGATCTCATAAATCAACCAAACAAATAAGTCCTCAAACATTGCAACTGTTAAAAGGGTGCCTCAATCTCCAATTCACAGAGTCCAAAGAAAGGATGAAAAAGAGACAGTAACTGATGAAGACAAAACTTCAAATATAGGGATAAAAAATTGTGAAAATTGATGGGCATAGTTTGTAAATCAGCAAACCAAATGAGGGTGGAGTGGGGTGGAGACAGATGGAAAAGCTATTCCAAAAGTCATTCACTGTCTTTTGCAGTTTAATTACAAGCCATAATGGTATCTATTAAACATAACCAAAGACCATCAGCAGAAGTTTGCTTATGTGAAGAAGTATGTGGGCACGAAAAAATTACCTTTGATAGATACATGAAATAAACAGCCTTTTTCAACAATGATTATTTAAACATGAATATAATGAAGAAGATAACAAACGTTTAGTGCCAGGGAGTGGGCTTTAAAACTTCGATGATGCAGAGTCACAGTTACTAGTAACTACGATGTGATCGCAAAGTGAGGACAAGATTGTTGAGGGGGAGGAAACCAGGAACTAGGGGGAAAGGGCTATGTATGCAAATGATCCCATTATCAAGAAAGATGACAAGAGTGGTGCTGAGAGACTGACAATGAGCCTGAGACTAAAACTCTTCCAGACACAAGGAGAACTAGAGTTCCATAGATAAACATAATTCAAAGATCCCATATGTGGGCAGTGGAGTCTGACTATATGACATCCAAAGTTTGATTTTCCTTTATGGCGAGGATGGTTTGCAAACACCAATAAAAATACAAGGAGGTAAAAAAGGTGTGTGGGATAAAATAGACACCAAATGACAGGGCTGGAGGGAAAGCAGTGTCCTTAGAGAAAGCTAGGAAAATGTAGCACATTTTGCTAATGATGGACTATTGTGTTCTCTCCCCATGAAGAGACTTGAGTTGGCAGGATGTCTTCAGTAAACAGTGCTTCAGTGATCCTTCCATGACTGAGCACTGCATTCAAAGCTGCTGAAAGACCAAAAAAAAAAAAACAAGCACGGGGCTCCTCTTCGCATGCTCTTTCACACGCTGAGGCTGAGGGAGGGGAGCCTTGTAAAATGTGAAGCCTGAACCCCCAGGCTTGTCAGTCCAAAGAAAGAAAATGGCATCTCAGGGTCAGTTATGACATATCATTTTTAAATTTCATTTACTTTGAATTTTATTTGGAAAATGCTTAGCTTTCTGAAAAGGAAGCTTGGGGCTCCAGTAGTGATTAGGCCATCAAATGCTGAAAGTTGAATAGGTTGGTACTTTAGTTGGACTGCTGGATTACATCATTAGGATTTTAGAGAGGTGCTCACATTCTTATCTTTGAAATGTGTTATAGTTTGCACTGTTATAAAAGGATGTGAAAGAGGACAGGGAGAAAATTTCCCAACCCACTACTTTTTTGACACCAAACCCTACAAAACACTTTGTCATCATTTTTAGTATTTTTGTACCCATACAAGTCAAATGTGGTTTATAAGAATATTTTTACAAAATAATCCTCAGGAGAAACTCAACTCAGGTATACCCCGAGATATGAGGTCTCTCGTAAGCTGAAGTCCATGCACATTTATTTAGAATTATGGCTTTTAGAATTTATCACCACAATTCAGAGTAAGAAATGCATTTTGCATTTTAATCCAGTAGACATACACATTAATAAAGATGTATACAACACATATGAAATAAAATTGCTATGAAAAAATATTTGTTCTTAGGATGTCAAATGCACTATAATTTTTCTATTCTATCTTCTATTTTAAACACTGTTCATAATCTGTCAAACTGACTTCAGGATTCACTAATTGGTCACAAACAAAAGTTTGGAAAACACTGATTTTTGAATGACAATCAAGAGTTGCCCTATCCTTTTTTTTCTATCAAAGGTAGACTGTTTATTTCTTCAGTGCCTGAAAAACAATATATATATATATATATATATATATATATATATATCAGTATCTTTTTTTAAAAAAACACAGAAATAACCAGAAAAAGATAAAAATTGTACAGTAATTATAACAGCTAATATTTAATAAGCTCTGAACATAGGGTGACATTGTTTCCATTTATTTTCTTATTTAATCATCACAGCAACCCTATGAGATGAGTACTTTTCCCAAGGTACATTTCCCATTTTACAAACAATGGCACTGAGGGTATTAATCTTACCAAACACTATATTGCCCATACCACCCCAGTTTTTCTCATGACAGTTTAGTGTGTGCTAATGGACACAGTAGGGGGCATGTCACAATAGGAACCTTTGGGAATTTCTATTCACACTATGTTTATCCTGGCAGATGAAGCACAATTAAAAGACTATACAATATATGTCACATTTTCCAGTCCACCAGACATTTCCATGTTCATTATCTTTGCAACTCAACTTCTTAAGGTAGTACTGCTTGAACTTCAGAAAACTCACACAATAGCTTTCAGAATTCTTGTGCTTTTATCTGTTTCTATTTTCTATTCTCTGGTATCAGATGGCTTCCATCTCCTCAAAACGCTGCTGCTAGTTATCTAATTTAACATTGTTAGTGGCAGCCAGAGAAACTTTGAGATATAGCCATTTCATCAATTATCTCCAACTGGGAGGATTTAGTGCTTTTAAATAGGGCCACAATATCAAGTTCATCTACACTATTAGTGAGGTCTTTATCACTGCCAATTCAGAAAGTGCTAAAGCATTTAAAGTGTTTTTTGCCTTTGTATTTTGGGTGCAGTTCATTTTCTTGCTTTTGCAGAGCTTGGGTTTCATCTCCAAGAGAACACTCAAAATCCAGTCAAGGCAGAATTATGGAATGAATATACCTCAGGTCAAGCAAAAAGTTAGTCAGCATTTACTGACTCCCACTATGTTCAAAGCTCTGTACTAGAACCCATACAAATCTTCAAAAGGAATAGAAGTCTTATGTGATTGCTAGCACTGTTCATCAAAGACTTCTACTCTTTCCAGGTGCATCGTAAAACATTGCATTTCTGTACCCCTGAGAGTTAGGTGTGGCAAAAATGACTTTCTTCACATATAAGCAGTTACTCCCAGGTAAAGTTTTGAAACTTGAGCCAGTATATAATCTACTGTGTACTCTTTCTGCTATGCTGATCAGCAGTGATTCAGACATTAGCTGCTCTATAAACTTGGACCCCAGTAAGAGAAAATGGGAAAGTGCTCTGACTGACCCTGATGACATAAACAGATGGTGTAAGTGATTTAGGAAAAAAAAATTGCTTTTGCCAAATTTTGAGAGTTGTATCAGCCAAGATACAACTGACTCTTGGCAAACTTAAAATCTCTTAAGAGCTATTAACATACCTTTAAAATCACATCAACAAAAAATGAAAATAAGTGGACAGTATAAATGAAAATTTAAGTTATGTAAACAGAAGACAAAGGAGAAAAAAAATCATGAAATGAGTGAGCAGCCATAATGGCAGTTAAATACAATCAGGAATGTCCATTTGCCTTTCCAGGATGCCTGGAGTCTAGCAGGGGGCATGGACTATTGTGTGCAAAGGAGCCAAGTGGAAATAAGTCAGTCATGTTAACAAGGTCACATTTGGTTTGTTTGGTGGATAAAAGAACCCAGAACTGAAATACTTGAGAGAAGGAAGAAAAGACAACTAGGAGGGAGATGCAAAAACCAAAGGAGTTCAGCGTTGATGCTAATTCATTCATTCTTCACTCATTCATTCACTAACACATATGAACTAGGAAATCTGCAAGACAGATGCTTGGAAACTGAAGATGAGAGAGTTGTGATCCTTCGTCTTAGATCTCATTGTTTTATAAGGCTCACATAAACAAATACTCCCAATACATGAGATTGTTTCATACCAGACATTTGTGCTACTAGAAATGCAAAGCCAGAAAGGAGGTAATTTACATGTAGGGAAGGCTATAAATGAGAAGAAGATGAAAGGATCTGGCAAGGCTTTAAAACAAAACATGACATTTGAACATATTTTTCAAAAAGGATTTTTGATCATACAGGTAAGAGAAAGACATTTCAGGCAGAGAGAAGAGTATTGATTCATTATTCATTGGTTCAACATGTTTCGTATAGGTGTTTTCTTAAAATACTCTGTGTGTTTGTCTCACCACAAGGCTAATAAGTGTATATTTATCAAACACATGCTACCTACCCTGTGCTAGGCTTGAGATAGCACAATAGGCAAGATAGTCTCCCTAACCTCACATTCTCGCAAGAAAACATAAGACACATAATTAAACAAGTAATTACAATGAATTGTGGTCGGGGCTCTTTCAGGGGAAAGCAGGTTGCCATGCTGGCTCATAGCAAGGATACCCAAGGTAGTCAAGACTGCCTGGAGGAAAAAACTTTTAGTTGGCCATCTAGGATGTAGCCAGATGGAGAGGAAGGGAAAGAGGGTCTCAGGGAGAGGAACAACCTGTAGGAAGACTTGGACTTGGACATTAGAAAGTGTGTGATGTTACAGAAATTGGAAAAGACTAAGCATGGCTGGAGTACAGAGGCGGGAGGGCTGAAGGCAGAGTGGAGGGGCATGCAGCTGGGTAAAGGGCAGGAGTGAGTGTCAGAAGTTTAGACTCTATCCTGAAATCTGTGAAGAGCATTTGAAATGTTCTAAAGAGGAAGGTGTGATAAACTGTGCAATCTAGAAGATAGCTAGTGTGACAGACAAGAGAATGGAAAAGAATCAGACTCAGACACAGAGAGACCAGATAAGAGGCTTCATGGGTGCCCAGGAGAAAGACAATGGTGGTTTACCAGGCTAGCAACAGTAGAGATAGAAATCTTGAGTGTATCTGAGAAATATGTAGGGCAATTATGTCATCTGCCTTTGGGCTTTGTGTAAGGAAGAGAGAGCTGAGGATCACTGTGAGGATGTTGGCTTCCAGTTCTGGCACCTGGACATAGAATGTGCCATTCAGCAGGAGTGGGGACAAGGACTTTCAAAATCACTCCGAATAAAAAAGAATCATATATGTAGGGAACCAGATGTACTCAATGTGGCAAGAAATGGAGTTTTGCCTGGAAGGAGGTAAAAATAAAATCTGGTTTAAGATGAGATGGTAAAAGTCTTTCTGTGCCAATGCTAAGGCAACTGATTGAAAGGCAGAATCTGTCAGCTTCTGAGCAAAAGATTAAAGTGATCTGATTTCATGTAGAAACATAACTTTAGAGGCAGTGTGGATGGAGGATTGAAAGAGAGAGTGGATGAAAGTGTGAAGCAGGAGGTTATTTCAGTGGTCCAGGCCAGTGATGTAAGGGCTAAACTAAAGTCGCCGTGATGAGCTTCAAGAAGAAGGATCAGAGTCAAGATTTAGAGAAGAGAGTCAATAGCTTTTGGTGATAATTACCTGCTGGTGGGGTGAGAACAAGAAGGGTGCTAAAGATGAGGCAGATACCCTCTTCTGGATACTATAGGAGTGTCCATTCTATTAACAGAGGGATGCTCTCTGAGCTGAAGGGAAGTTACCGGGAAAACAACACACTGGGTTTGGGCATGTTGAGTATGGTATATGTTTGGGACATAGACAATATTCAAGAATGCTTGTTGCAACTATATATCCAGAGTTTAGTAAGAAGGTTCGAAACTGAAGATATGGTCATGGGAGTTGCAACATACATTAGAGCCAAGAGAATGGATGGTAACTGCCCATGATAGAACATATGGGAAGACAAGAAGAGAAAGAGGAAACCCTGGGGAAAGTCTTAAATCTAAGATGTTAGTGGATGGAGGTAGAAATGATTGAGAAGGGAACCACTCTAAACACTGAAGTTGGAGACCTACTCAAGGACAATGAGATTTTAGGATGCTTGGCATATATCTATGTGTTAGAAGAACACAAAAGTAAGACTAGGAACGGTGGCTCACACCTGTAATCCCAACACATTGAAAGGCCAAGAAGTGAGGATCACTTGAGACTAGGAGTTCACGACCAGCCTGAACAACATAACAAATCTCTCTATATACAAAAAATATAAACATTAGCTGGTCATGGTGGTACGTGCCTTATAGCCCTAGCTACTCAAGAGACTGAGGTGGGAGGATCACTTGAGCCCCAGGAATTCAAGGTTATAGCAAGCTACAATCACACCACTGCACTCCAGTCAGGGAAACAGACTGAGACTCTGACATTATTCAAAAAAAAAAAAAAAAAGAATAGAAAAGAAAAAGAAAAATGAGACCCTGGTAAAAGGGAGACCAATTTGAAAACTATAGCAGTTGACGAGCCCATCAAAATGATAAATAACACTTATAAGGATATGAATGAGGAGAAGCCTTTGACTATAATGAATAATTAAAACACATCAAATCTAAGTTCCTTCTCTTCACACAATATTTTTTCTCATAAATTGGACAATTTTTACTGAAAAAATAAACTAGAGAAAAAGTGACTGTTCAGTCACTAGTAGAGTCAAGAAATAATAGTAACTATTATTAGTTGGGCAAATGGGCCAGAAAGAACAGAAAAAGAACTTAAAGTAATTTGACTGTTTGACTACTCAACTGAGAACCTGTCATAAGGCATCAATTTAAGGGTGCCTGCAGCAATGTTCAGCTCCAAACAAGGTCAGTAAAAAATGGCAAGTGCACAAGCAAAGAGGCTCCACCCATTCATGCATAATACTTCTTCCTTAGCTATTTGGAGACTCTTGGGACAGCTCTGGTGTTTTTGTTTTATAAGTCCAGGCCAGTGTATGTATGACATGATGACATGTCAGTACCTACCAATCATCACTGTAAAGTATTAGTTTTGAATTTACCCAGGCATCTCATTAAAATGAAAAAAATATACTTTAAAATATTCTAAGAACTGAATCCTCTGTCGGGTTTGCTTATAACTCAGGAAAAACCATAAACGGAAAGATATTTGTTTCTATCCATAGCCAGGGCCCCAACTAACTACTGTAGAGTGGAATGAGTCATTTTCCTGTGAGCAATAATTTGAAATATGCTATAATTACCATCCTTCCCATGTCGCCCAAGGAGAAAACAAAACACCTGAGCAACATTACTGTGCCTTACAAACTGTCAAACATTCTTCGATGATTTCATCTCACACTGGTGATGACCCTTCACTATTTTATTTCTACAATAATAGACCTGCCATCTTGGTCTAAGAGAAGACAAAACTCTTAGAAAGCAGGAGTGTTGGGCTCATGAGCTCCACGAACTAAAATCCAGGGAGAACTTAGAAGCCTATATTTTAATTGGTTTGCTAACATATTGAAAACAACATTTCTAATGAGATTATTCTTTCTCCAAATTCAGGAATAATGAGAGAAAAAAAGCAACACTTATATTTTAAAATATCTTAATACTTAGTAATAGGAATTTAGAAAACTATTATCTAGCACAACTCACCTGACATCCTCCTGAAAATAAGATTTCTCTTCAGTTAAGAAACACTTGAAGGCCATGGCACGAAGAGCTGGATTAACAAAATGGAATAGAGAAAGTGGTCATATTACTTAGTTAGGGCTGCCATAAGGAAAACTCACAAAATTAAACAACAGAAATTTCTTGTCTTGCAATTATAGAAGCTAGAAGTTCAAGATCAACATGTGAGCAGAGTTAGTTTCTCCTGAGGGCTGTGTTCCAGGTCACTGTCTTTGGCTTGGAGATGGCTGTCTTCTCTTCAACTGGATCACTTCTGTGACGACCTTATCTGCAACTAAGGTCACATTCTAAGACACTGAAGGTTAGGACTGTAGGACTGTAACATATCTTTTCTGGAAGACACAATTCAACTCATAACAACAGTTAAAATAATTATTTTGGAAGAGTAAATGAGTAGCTTCAATTCTATCCATGCACTTGTTTGCTATCAACTGTCCCAGGTAACAAGATAAAACAGAAGAATCAGAGCTACATTGCCACAGAGCGGAGTCACTCAGACAAGTGGGTTGGTAATGTCTGTCTGGTTTGTTAGGATCAAATATAGCAACAGTACTTTTCTTGTAGAACCACCCACTATTGTCTCAGTAAAGCTGACTAGGAAAAATATCTACATGCTTCTCCATCCTATGTTATTTATGACCATTACAATTCACCATGATTTTTTTTAAATCCCAGTAGCGTGGAACCTTGGAATTCTACATTCTACCTTTAAATTTCTCTATCACTGACATTCTTGGGCATTCTAAGTATCATCTATAGCAAAATGTCTCCCTCTCTAAAGCTGAACAAAAGAATAATACTGCAATGTATCAAATTAAGTTGCATCTGAGAAAGTCTGTAGAGACTCACGCCCCCTTAGCTGGGCCCTCAAAGAGGCTTACTCTGTAGAGAAGCATTAAGTGTACCACAATGTAAATGCTACCCTGCATCCTGCAGGCCCAAGTGGACCACTTCCTGCTCCCCTGCATCATCTTGACAAACTCACAGAATGAACTTTCTCCCAAGGAAATAATTTCATCCAAGAATTGTTTCTAATAGCAGAACTTTAAATGTATTCTCAATCAGTAAGGATACCATTAACTATGTTACATTTATGCTATGAGAGATTTTGCAGTTATCAGAGTGGTAAACACAAAAATTATTCAGCATCCTGACTGAGTGATTCTACAGCAGAACACACAGGGGACAGCTATATTCATGCCCATAAGGCTTTCAATCAGCTTTTGAGGGTCTTCCTCTTAAGTTTGGGGAGACAACCAAGGATCATCACATAACTGAAGAAAAGTTCTAACATAAAAGGCAGAGCACAAAACAAGGGAGTGGGGTGAGGAACTATTTGAAAGAAAACTTCAAATAAAAACCATCCTTCATGAGATATGGAAAGACAGTAGCAACCATGAAATAAAAACAAATATTATTTTTTTAATTTTTAAGGAAAAAACCAGAGTTCAAAAAATTTTGAAATTAAATCTAAGGTAGAAGAAGTAACAAACTCAATAGGATAGCTGAAATAATTTTTAAACTCTCCAGAAACATAGAACAAAAAGAGATGGGAAGGAAGTAGGAAACATTGAGAAATTGGAGAATCGTTCAGGAAGTACAATATCAAATAATTGAAGATCCAGATAAAAAAAACAGAAAAAATAAAGGGAAGCATGTTATCAAAAACAAAAATAAATCAGAAAAATATCCCAGACTTGAAGAGCAGAAGGTTTAAGAATTGAAAGAGCTTTTCTAATGCCTACCATAGTTTTCTTTTAAATTAACTTACCAAGGCATAGTATTATGACATTTTGGAAGATTGAAGACAAAGATCTAAAGGTTCGAGAGAGAAAAAATCAAGTTATATGCAAAGGATCAGAAATCAGAATAGTGTTCAATTTTTCAAAAGCAATAGAAGATGGAATATAGTGGAGGAATGGATTCAAATTTCAGATGATTAATTGCAACCTAGAATTCTGCATCCCCCTAAATTAGCAATAAAGTATGAGAGTCAACTCTCAAGACTTTTTATATAGGCAAGATGTCTCCAATTTGGATTTCTCCCACAATAACTCCTGAAACAAGGATTTTAGTGCAAATAATTTATTTGGGAGGTGATCCTAGGAAGCACTGGAAAGGGAATGAAAAATTAAGTCAAGGAAGGTAAAGAACCCAATAAAGCATGCTTTGTTATACATGCCACCTCAATGGACGACTGGGATTCAATCCTGAGGAGCTGCAGGACACAGACAGAACATGCATCATAATTGTCCTAGCTAAGGGATGGAAAACCTGATCCATTATTGCCTGAGAGCTGCTTCTGTGTATGAACCAAGAGAAACCAGCAAGTAAGTAGAGTGTCAGAGGTCATATGGCCACATCCATCAACACAGAGGGATGTTTTAGTGCCATAGTGTTGGAGGGCACCAGCAACATCTGCTACAGGTCTCAAAACACTTACTTACTCCTGAATTATGCAAGGAGAGACTGCATAGACACGATATAGCAAATCAGAAAAGAATAAGATACAGCATGCACAAACAGAAGATGCAATTCAGGAGAGAGGTGAAGGGCATCCTTGGGATAATGGCAAAGGGAGATCCCAAGAGAACAACCAAACAGCAACCACCTAATATTTGAGGAAGTCAGTAAAGGAAAGATGCCTTCAAAGCATGAAGCTTATAGAATATTTGATGTATTCCAATGTATAAGAACAAATTGAGACAATTGAAGGAGACATCAGAGCCAAATAAGTGTTAAGTACAAAGAAAATTGACAAAACAATAAATCAAGAAAATTACTGACTTAATGAAAAAACAAAAGTTGCTTAAAAAAGGAAACTAACAGGGGAGGGGAGGGCACACCTCATCAACAAGGGCACCTGCATAATGAACATTTGTATACCTAACCCTGAATTGTACCCCACATCTTTAAAATAAAAAAATTAAAAATAAATAAAATGAGAGCAAAAAAAAGGAAAAATAATTATAGCATGCTGCATGAATAAAGTACTGCTCCAAAATTTTTTCTTTTGACAATTTATCATATCTGTACACATAGACTTATCATATTTTGTAAAGCTATATAATCTCTCCTTAATAAGAATGCATTATAATTCATGTAACAGTCCCCTAATTATAGGCATTTCAGTCATTTTGAGTTTTTTCTATTACAGATAATGCTATAATAAACATCTTTGAAATTGCCTGTAGCCCTTAGCTCCTGCCCCGTGGAGATCCAGGCTCCCTCCCTGGCTGCAGCACCCCACCCTGCCCCAAGCCGCCACCACCCAGGGAGGCCTGCAGCTCCCTTTCTGTGGAACTCCAGGTTCCCTTGTCAGCTGCACCGCTCTGCACCCAGCTGCCCTGTACTATGCTGACCAGCAACAACCAACAGTCTCACATTCCGCCTCCCCCATCTCACCCCTGGCCACAGTGGGACCAGAGAACAGCTGGAGCTCCAATACCAGGCAGAGACCTGCATCGCCCCATGAGCTCTGCCCAGCTCTGTGCAGCCTCCAGCTTGGGACATAAGAACAAAGAAAGAAAAAGAGGCCCAAGCTGCATGTGACATGCCAACCAGCAGGATGCAGCTGTCTCGCACTCAGCCTCCCCCAGCTGGTCCCAGCTGCAGTAGAACCAGAGATCATCTGGAGCTCTGTGACCAGGCAGAGAGCTGCATTGCCCCAGCCACCTTCACCCAGCTCTGCCCAGCCTCCAACTTGGGATCTAAGACCTCATGTTTGTGTAGGGAAATACATAAGGCGGTTGGTCAGCTTGTGTGTCTATATGATTGTATGTCCTAGGGTTTTTTTTTTTTTTTTTGGTCGCTGTTGTTTTGTTTGTTTGCTTTTATTTTTGTTTTTTTCTCTTACTCTTATCTGTCTTCAGGTCTATTTCCATTTGTTAGCAGGTACTTTTGTCTGTTCTCCCTCTTACTCTTCTCTCTCTCTACCTTCCACTCCCACCCACCCCCACCCCCCGTTCCATTTCTTTCCTTTTTCTTACCTCATTTTACTTTCAGGGAGCAAACCTATACTCCCACTGCATCGACAGATTACAAGGCAGTTGGAAGCAGGTTCCAGTGTATACATACATCTGTCAGTGGATACTGGGATCTGCTGATAGATTTTGAATCACAGCTCCCCCCTCAAATAAATCTTAAAACTGCAAAAGCTATACCCCCAACCTACAGTCCAGCTTCAGAATCAAACAAAGCTGGAGGATTCAAACAAGGAAGAATAGGACATTGAGCAAACAGAAGTAAAAGCAACCCCACCACCCCTGAACAACAGATTTAAAGAAGACAGGGGAAAATGGAAAAAGTGGGGAGGAAAATCTACTCAAATGAAGAAAAACCAAAAGAAGAATATAGGTCTCACACAGACCCTTGGGAGATCAGATAATGAGAAAACAGACTTTGGAATGCAAATAATGAAGAGCCCCCAGAATGACTGGTCACATACTACAAACCCAGACGTCAAGGCATTAATAGAGAGAATAAAAAGACTTGAGGAGACACAAGAGGAAAATAGGAAGGAGTTGATAACTGAGATAACAGCAGTAAAGAATACTGTGATTGAAATAAATAAAAAACTAATAAGCATGGAAAGCAGAATTAGATAAGCAGAAAACAGAATCTCAGAATTTGAAGACCAAAATATAGAACTAAACCAAACTGTCAAAAACACAGAAAAGAAGTTTAAAAAGACAGAACAAAACCTTCAAGAGATGAAAGATTACTTCAAGAGAATGAACCTCAGAGTAATTGAACTTCCTGAGGCAGAAACAGAGACAGAGACTAACCTGGAACAAATATTCCATGAAATTATTCAAGAAAATTTCCCTCACCTCATCAGTGATGCGAAAATTCAAACACAGGAGTATCAGAGAACCCCTGCAAGACAACAAATGAGAAGACCAACTCCTAGGCACATAATAATTCGCCTGAACAAAGTAGGTATAAAAGAAAAAATCCTAAAAGCAGCAAGAGAAAAAGGTCAGACTACCTACCAGGGAAGACCAATCAGAATAGCAGCAGATTTATCTACAGAAACACTTCAGGCTAGGAGAGCTTGGAGCCCAATATTCAAAGTTCTCAAAGAAAAACAATTTCAACCAAGAAAAACCTACCAGCCAAGCTAAACTTCATCAGTGAGGGAGAATTAAAATCTTTCCCAGATATCCAATCCCTAAGACTTAACACTGCCTCCAGACCACCCCTACAAGAAACTCTTAAGAAAGTATTAAACACAGAATAAAAGGGAAAAAGAACAACAATGTGCTTCACAATAGTACAGGAAGATTGAAAACACACATGAACCAACCCAAAAAACCAAAAGAAAGACAAAAAACAAACAAATACAACAACTCTGTAAGAACATCATGACAAAGATAAACCCTCACATTTCAATAATTAGCCTGAATGCGAATGGACTAAAGCATCACTGAAAAGACATAGAATGGCAAAATGGATGAAATATCATAAGGCAACAATATATTGTCTTCAAGAGACTAACCACACCAGAAAGAACACTCACAGACTCAAAGAAAGAGAATGGGAAACAAAATTTCAGGCAAATGGAACACAAAAGAAAGCTGGAGTTGCAATCTTCATCTCAGACAAAATTCCCTTTAAGCTATCAAAAATTTTAAAAAGATGAAGAAGGTCACTATATAATGATAAAAGATTCAATCCGTCAACAAGACATATCCGTCCTAAACATATATGCATGTAGTATAAGAGCACCAACATCTGTAAAGCAGCTTCTAGGCAAACTTAAAAAAGAGATTGACTCTAACACTATAACAGCTGGGGACTTTAATACCCCACTCACAACCCTAAACAGATCAT
>CAUYQG010135650.1:0-15403 GCA_963574415.1 Tarsius wallacei
CTGTATGGCGTTCCAGCAGAATTCTACAAAACATACAAGGAGGAGCTGATACCAATCCTATTGAAAGTATTCCAGGCAATAGAGAAAGATGGAAATCTTCCCAAATCATTTATGAAGCTAACATCACACTGTTACCCAAACCAAGTAAAGATCCAACAAAAAAAGAGAACTATAGGACAATATTTTTTATGAACATAAAGGCAAGAGTCCTCAACAAGATTCTTGCAAATCAAATACAACAACACATCTCAAAAATCATCCACCATGACCAGGTAGGCTTCATCCCTAGGATGCCAGGTTGGTTCAACATCTGTAAAACCATAAATGTAATTAAATATATCAACAGATGTAAAAAGAAGAACCACATAATTATATCATCAGATGCAGAAAAAACTTTTGATAAAATCCAGCATCTTTCTTGGTAAAAACTTTCAAATACCTAGGTATAGAAGAAACATACCACAAAACAGTAAGTGCCATCTGTGATAAACCCACAGCTAGCATATTGCTAAATGGACAGAAACTGGAAACATTTCTTCCAAAAACCAGAACAAGACAAGGTTGTCCACTCTCACCCTTACTGTTGAACATTGCATTGGAAGTCCTAGCTAGAGAAATTAGACAAGAGAAGGAAATCAGGGATATCCAAACAGAAAAAGAGAAAGTTAAGTTATCCCTCTTTGCTGATGATATGATCCTATGCTTTGAAAATCCAAGAGAATCTGTAAAAACCTGTTTGCACGATAAAGGACTATGGCAAAGTCTTGGGATACAAAATAAATGTTCAAAAGACAGTTGCATTCTTATACACCAACAACAAGCAGGCAGAGAACCAAATAAAAAGCACAATCCCATTCACAATAGCCACACGCACACACACAAGTACCTCAGCATCTACCTAACTAGAGACGTGAAAGACCTTTACAATGAGAACTACAAAACACCGCTCAAAGGAATCCTAGAAGACACAAACAAATGGAAAAATATTCCATGCTCATGGATAGGAAGAATCAACATTGTTAAGATGTCTATCCTACCAAAGGCAATCTACAGATTCAATGCAATACCCATTAAATTACCAACATCATTCTTCTCAGACCTGAAAATGACAATACAGAAACTCATAAGGAAACATAAACGACCACAAATAGCCAAAACAATCTTTAGCAAAAGAAACGAAGCAGGGTATCACACTTCCAGACTTCAAACTATACTATAAGGCTATAATAATCAAACAAACTTGGTATTAGTACAAGAACAGGCATACGGACCAATGGAACTGAATAGAGATTCTAGAAGCAAAATCTCAATTTCTCAACCAACTTGTCTTTGATAAAGCTCCCAAAAACCACAACTACTGGGGAGAGGAGAACCTATTCGGGAAATGGTGGGAAAACTGGCTGATGACATGCAGAAGATTGAAACAGCAGCCCTACCTATCATCATACACAAAAATTAACTCTACATGAATCAAAGACCTAAATGTAAAACCTCAAACTATAAGAATCTTAGAAAATGCAGGAGACACCTTAATGGAAATTGGAACTGGCAACCAACTCCTGATCAAAACTCCAAGTGCAATGTTGTAAGAGATAAGATAGACAAGTGAGACTCATCAAAATGAAACGTTTCTGCAAAGTAAGAAAACCATCAAGAAAGCAGGGAGACAGCCCACAGACTGGGAAAAAATATTTGCCAACTGTGTATCTGACAAAGGCCTAACATCTAGGATCTACAAGGAACTCAAATGTGCCAAAAGGAAAAAAACCAAACCGCCCCATTGAAAAGTGGGCAAAAGACATGGAATAGACACCTCTCAAAAGAAGGTATATGAGCAGCCAGCAGACACTTGAAAAAGTGCTCAGTCTCACTCAGCCTCATCATCAGAGAAATGCAAATCAAAACCACATTGAGATATCATATCATCTAACTCCAGTAAGAATGGACACCATTAATAAAACAAAAAATAACATATGCTGGTGAGGATGTGGAGAAAAAGGTATGCTTCTACACTGCTGGTAGGAATGAAAACTAGTGTAACCTCTTTGGGAAACAGTGTGGTGATTTCGGAAAGAACTAGAAATTGACCTTCCATATGACCTAGCAATCTTTCTTTTGGGAATATGTCCAGAGGAATTCAAATCATTCTTCTAAAAAAATACCTGCACACACGTTTAATGCAGCATTATTCACAATAACAAAACCATGGAACCAACTGTGCTGCCCATTGAAACTGGTCTGGATAAAAGAAAAATGTGGTACATATACTCAATGAAGTATAATGCAGCCATGTAGAAGGACAAACACATGGACTTTACCGCAACTTGGATGTACTTAGAGTCTATCATACTCAGTGATCTATCACAGAGACAAAGAACAGAGTATCATATGTTCTCATTCATAAGCGGACCTTGAACAATTATCATAATACTATAACAAAGGGACTGGCAGTAGTGGGAAACTGCCAGGGGATGGGGGTGGGGGTGGGGGTGGGTAGGATTGGCAGTTGAGGGAAACTTCCAGGGGAGGGGGGAGCACACCTCATCAACAAGGGTACCTGCATAATGAACATTTTTTGTAGCTAACCTGAATTGTATCCCACATCTTTAAAATAAAATGTAAAAGTGAAAAATAAATAAAATAAAATAAAATTAAAAAATCACAATGAAGGACATCAGTCTAACTGCTGAAATCACAGAGTAGGAGAAATTTTAAACAGCTATAGGAAAAAAATGGCGCACTAACTTATAGACAACAACTACAAGGTTGAAAGCTAAGTTTATCACAGCTATTGAAGCCAGAGGACAATAAAATGGTATCTTTAAAGTGATGGACAAAAAACTGTCAACCTAGAATTTTATAACCCTAAAAAAAAAATTTCAATAATGTCACATTTTTAAACAAGCCAAAGTAAGACTTTCACCACTTAACCTACACCAAAGTAAATTGTAAGAGGAGTTTGATGGAGGAAAATAATTTCAAAGACAATCATAACAATGAATGAAGAGTCCTGAAAAGGGAAAAATGTATGTATATATAAACGATTACAGACTGTACAAAACAATAGAAAATATCTTGGGTGTTTAAAATATGCATAGAATCAAATTGTATGACAATAATAATACAAAAATGTGAGAGAATAAAGTTGATATGTTCCAAAACTCTAGCATTATCTGGGAAATGGTCAGGTAATAATTTGCATGCGAGTCTATTAAGTAAAGCACTCATGTTGTAAGTTAAAAGCAAACATTAAAAAAATAGAAAAAATGTAGAACACTCTAGTTAATAGAGGGAAAAGTCAATAATAAAGACATTTGTTAGTCAGTATGACTGAAGAGAATAAATATGCGAAATGTAAAATGGCAGGGAACTTAAAAGAGAGAACAAATTTTAGATTGTAATTTTAAACACAGAGGTATGATTCCATTAAGTATACATAGGCTATATAAACCAATTTGAAGAATAAAATTGATACTGGTTACAAAAACCAAAATCAATAATAGGCGGCTCACAAGAAACATATCTTAAATATAAAAGCACAGAAATGACTGAAATACAAAGGAGAGAAAAAGATAATCACTATGAAATCACTAAACAAAGTATAGCTCCTGAACCCTTAATAATAATTGTCACAGGTGATTAAGGTATAACTAGAAATAAGTATGAATATTCATCGTTATGGGTTCAAACCAAAGTGAAAATAATACAATGCTAAATCTGTACATACTCGATGATCTAGCTTTAAAATATAAAAGTAAAAGATTTATGGAACTAGAAGGGCAGTTATTACAAGTTCATAATTACAATGTGAAATGTTGATATATTTCTCTCAATAGTTCATAAAAAATTGACCTCCAAAATCAAGTCTACCTATTTGATAGATCTAGAACAGTTACTGTCTGTCACTAAGGTTTCCACTACAGATGCCAGTTAAAAAGTGTCCTTATTAGGCTTTCTGTCTTTCTGATTAAGTACTGAAGTTCATCACATGATTTTCCTTAATCAAGTTGATCATAAGTTTTTTTTCCTTTTGCCAGTTAAGGTTATCAACATAAATCAACTTTCAGCTAAATAAAATAATTATCAAATTATAAACCACCTTGCATTTCTGAAATAAGATTCATTTTGTGATGTAGTATTAACTTTATCTTTCTAGGCAGTTGCAGTGGCTCATGCCTGTAATCGTGGCACATTGGGAGGTTGATGGGGGCGGATTTCTTGAGCCTGGGTGTTGGATATCAGCTCTGGCAAAGGAGTGAAACCTCATCTCTACAAAAAAATTAAAAAATTAGCTATGCATCGTGTTGCTCTTGTAGCCCCAGCTCCTTGGAATACTGAGGCAAAAGGGTTGTCTGAGCCCAGGCGATTGAGGGTGCCTTAAACCATGATCACTGTGATCGTGCCATTGCACTGCAGCCTGGGCAACAGAGTTGAGACATGGACTCAAAAACAAAACAAACAAAACAACATTTCATTTTTCTATATTTAATTTTCTAATATTGTGTTTCAGAGTTTTACATTTAATGTCATGGCAGGGACTTTTATCTTCTTCATAAAAATTCCTGGTTAACCAAACACAAGAGGAAAATTTCTCTTTCAATGAAGAGCAACTACAAATAAAATCTGTAAAAAAAAACCTTCATGTTTAATGATAAATTATTTAGAGCTTTTCTCCTGAAGTAAATTATTAGGCAAAGATATCTCTGTCAGATCAGTCAATTTCAACAATATACTGATGCTCTTAGCCAGTACAGTAAGGCCAAAAAAAAATAATAATAAATAATAATAAGAAGAAAACAACTGTCATTTGCAGATAACATTTTGTGTTTACAGATAAATTATTGGAATTAATAAGTAAATCTACAATAGTCACCGAATCTGAGATTAAAATACAAGAATCAGTTGTATTTTAATCAGTGACAAATTAAAATAAATTTTCAAAAACGATAAAAATTTACAATACCATCTAAAATATCAAATAGAAACTAATTTAACAAATGATACCAAAAACTTTATTACACTAAAGACTATAAAACATTAATGTGAGACATTAAAGAAGAACTAAATAATTGAAAGAATGTATTATGCTCATGGATCTGAAGATTCAATTGTAAAGATATTGATTATCCCTTAAACGCTCCATAAATTTACTGAAATACCAATAAGAATTTCAACTAGTTTGTGGAAATTTACAAGGTAATTATAAGATTTACATTTTATAAATAGAGAAAAATGGGTTAACCAAATGTCCAGGAATAGATAGGGAAATCTTAGAAAGTAAAATATAACTGAAAGATGGATATCACTAGATATCAAGACCTATTGAGAGAGGAGATAGCCAGATGCTGATTAGGCAGATAGAAAGGGAGGGTCTCCAGGAGAAGTAACACCTGTGGGATGCCCCTGCACTGCCCCTGCTATGTAAATAGCAATTGAAAATGTAGTTAATGTGGTTAAAAACATCCTCTTAAGCCAAGATGCTTTGTTCAAAGAGACTTTTTGCCATTTGGTTGCGGGTGCAATAGCTCAACTAATTGTCCTAACTTGACCTAGGCTTATTATAATATCATTAACATGACATTTGCATTGTGCTTTTACCCCCTCCAATGGACTTTTCTTGTAATAATTAAGATGGAGAAACTGTGAGCAAGGGCACACATGTGCAGTCAAGGCTGGGACCAGGAAACAGCTAGAAAGTTGAGAGCCTAGTAAGATGCAAATGAGATGGCCCCTAGAAAGGAGAGAGAAAAACACAAAGTACTTCCCCACTGCTGGTAACCCATTTTGGGTCCCCTCTCTTTTCTTGAGCGCTTTCTGTTGCTTAATAAACTTCTTCACTCATTCTTCGGTGTCTGTAGTCTTTAATTTTCTTGGTCTTGAGACAAAATTTGAGGATCTAAGCTGACAGTGCAGTTGAAAATTCCTATAACACTATCATACCTAACCATATTTCATATGATAAAAATGGCTTTATAAAGTAGAGTTGAAAGAATAGCAAAAAAAAAAAATTATTATTATTTGAAAAGTAGAGTATATGTTTAGATAGAAAAGTATTTCTTAAATACTTAAGAAAAACTCAATAAAATTTTATATAAAAATTTAGAAATCTGCTGTCACTAAAAATATTTTCCATGCAACAGAAGACATTGTATGCCATTTAAACAATGAAGTAAGCTGATCAGTGATACTTCTGGGAAATATGAAGAAAAGAAAAACTAAAAAGCCAATAAGTACATGAAAATATATTTACTCTCCCTAGGATCCATGCAAATGTAATTCAAAGCTACAGTTAGATAGAGTTTGGCATTCATCAAATTGGCAAAAATTAAAAATCCTGATAATATCAAGTGTTGACAAGCATATGTGGAGTAGGATGTCTTATATATTGGTGATGAAAATGAATCTTGATACATCTCTTTAGAGAACAATTTGGTAATACAGATAATTTCCAACTTATGATGGTTCAACTTACAATTTTTTTGAATTTGCGATGGTGCAAAAGTGATGTGCTTTCAGTAGAGACTGTTCTTCATGTACTCCTACAACCATTCTTTTTCACTTTCAGGATAGTATTCAATAAGTTACATGAAATATTTGACACTTTACAGTAAAACTATGTTTGGGTTAGATAATTTTGTCCAACAGTAGCTTTCTAATACAAGTGTTCTGCACACATTTAAGGTAGGCTAGATTGAACTATGAAGTTTGGTAGGTTAGGTTAGTAAATGCACTTTTGACTTACAATATTTTAAATTTACAATGTGTGTATCATAACTTAACCTCATCATAAATCAAGGAGCATTTGTAATTTCCAGTAAAATTGAGCAAACAAATGCCCAGTAAGCCTACCTCTAGGCATACAACCTAAAAAATAACAACTATGTAAAAAGCTGTGTTGTTCAATGCAACTTGTATTATTGAAAAACTGGGAAAAATATAAACATCAATAGAGGAATGGAAAATTTTTGGTATAATCATTCAGTGAAATTGATTAATCAATTAAAATGAATGACTCATTCTGGATTAATCCAAAAAGCATAATGTTGAGTAATAAAAAAAGTTATAAAAGGATAAATGTACAGCATACAATTCATGAAACCTTAAAAAATTAATATAACCATAATCTATAATCTTAACATATTCATATTTATTAACAGCCATTATCTATTATATTGACATATTCATATTTATTAATAGCATCCAATTGGTTGGGAAGAATATTTTTCAATTTTGGAATAGTTGTTACTTCTGGGGAAGAGAAAGAATGTGTGTAGTAGAGATGGCAGAAGAGAGGATTAAACAATTTTCAGTGCTTTATGTCTTTTTTAAAAAAGACTAATCTGGGCTTGGTGGCTCAGCCTGTAATCCCAGCATTTTGGGAGGCCAAGGCAAGTGTATTGCCTGAGTCCGCGGGTCTGAGACCAGCCTGGGCAATTTGGCAAGGCCTCATCTCTACAATAAATAAAAATTAGCCAGGCATGGTAGTGTGCACCTGTAGTTCTGGCTACTTGGAAGGCTGAGACGGAAGGATCGCTGGAGCCCAGCAGGTCAACACTGGGGTGGCCGTGAGTGTGCCACTGCACTCCAGCCTGGGCAACAGAGTGAGACTCCTACTCAAAAAAACAAAGAACTCTGTGCTGATATGGCTAAACATTAATATTTACAATATCTAGGTGTTTTCACAAATATTTCCTACTTTTATTTCTTTGTTTTTTCTTAAAGTTTGAGATATTTCATAATCTAAAAGAAAAATAACTAGAAAGTGAGTCTGATTCAAGATAATTAGCAGTGCAAATAGAAAGACGGGAAACAAAGAAACTGAACTGGTAAAATTGACACGTGTTGGCAACTGGTTAGCTAATGAAAGAAAGAGAGAAACACAGGAGGGAGAAATTGAGAGAAAGAGATCATAGGTGAGGAGGGAATGTTTGCGTGGGTGGAGGGTGGGAGTCAAACTGGAAGTCACAGTGCCATTAATAGAGAACGGGGGCAGGAAGTTAAGAAAGAAGAGAATGAACTTAATTTTTAAAAGCAGTGTGTTGTGGCTGTTGATAAGGCATCCAGGTATAGATGCCAGCCAATTATTATAAAAAGTCAAAGTGGGTAGAGAAATTAGAACTCAAGCCTCAGTGTTTGAGAGCAGTAGAACTGATCCCTGAAACCATGAATCAGACAAGTTTCCAAGGGAGTGAGGCTTGTGAAAGGAAGGAAAAGAACAGCAGCAAATTCCTTAGCACAGCATCTGCGTTGTGGTGTGGACTTACACAGGGGAGGCAGAGCAGAATAGGTATGAGGTTCAAGAGCACCAAAGAGGGACTGAGCCAGAAGCCAAGTGGAAAAGAGAATTTCATGAGTAAGGGGCGGTCTTTATTATGTTCAGTGCTGTGGAAAAGTGAGGGAGGCTGAGAATGGAGGTAAAGTTTTGCTTGCCAATAAGGAGGTTCCTGATGACCTTAGGAAGAAGAGAGCATGATGGCTACCAGGATGATTATCTGGCTAATAAATGTATGCTGAAAAAATTGGGAGCAAAAACGGGTCACTGTTTCCTGGACTCTCTGTGTGAGCTGCGGTCACCCTTTCTGCCCATTCTGGTTTCTCATCTTGAGAATGGCATTCTTCCAGGTGTGGTGGGTGCTCATCCAACTGTGGTATCCCTTCCCCTTCCTCCTGTGAGTCTTAGCTGAAGACAGTTGGGAAACTGACTCAAAAATAAAACTGTTTATCCCATTCCTGCATAAATAAATGTCACTTCACTATTCCCTGCCTCTGAATCACTGATATCCAGTATTTCGCTGATCTTGTTTATCCTTGAAGTTGTCCTCAAACATTTCCCAGTCTCCTGAATTGCATACAAAAATGATGAATATTTTTAAAAGTGTAATTGCTGTTGTTTGTTATTTTCTCCTGCCACTGTGCTTCCTTATACCATCTGGACTGGAGGTGGACTTGTTAAAAAAAAAAAAAAAAAACCTCAGAAAGGACAGTCTCACTAATTCAAGCCTTAAAGGGAAAAGGAAGTCCTTAGTCTCTCCCAGATCTTTGTAGAGTTTCCTGGCCACACCTGCAACCTACGTGTTGCTAAATCTGGGAAACTTATCGACTGCAGACTGTGAGTCTTCTCCTCACAACTGTGTTCAATTACACATGATCTGTTTGCTGCTTTAAATGAACATCGCAGGAATAACCATAACATACACCTGTACGATACTGTGCACTTTTCAAATCATTGCCATCTGAATGAGATAATGTCATCATCACAACAACTCTGTGAAGTCCTGAGACCCCAAGAGACTACAAGATCAAGGGGAAAAGCATGTCAAGTCAGATGATGCCATGTCTTCATAATTCTTCATCCAGTGGTCTGCACAAATGTGGCTTATTCTCAGCAGACCACCACAAAGACTTGAGATATCTGTCTTTGCTCATAACAGCAATTAGGGAGGAGGAAATGTAAAGATCAGTACCACCCTACATTGATAGGTGCATAACTGATACATGATTGATTCACTATTCCTTTGTGTCAAGGCTGGAACAAAATGTATCCAGAATTTCTTTCAAGGACAGCATCGTGTTTGAAAGAAATTACTTATTACTTAACAAGCCAAGCTTGTTAGAAGTCTGGATCACAAACATCTTGAGTTCACCCCAAAAGGCAAGGAGAGGAACTTCTTGATTAAATCAGGAAGAAAGGGAAAGAAACAAGGAAAAATAATAAGGGAGTGGAACAAGGGAAACCCTATTATGACCAGTCTCCCTGATCCCCCAAATCTGCAGGTAAGTATTGAAGTACATGAAATGGCTGGGGTGAGTGCATGTCTTTTGGACAATAAGTGAATGCTTTATGCTCATATTTATGAGGGCAGAACCACACTGGGGCTTAGAGAAGAAAAAGAATTCAATCAAGAATGCCAGAATCATTGTGGGAGGGCTCTGAACTGTCACAGGCTATGGAGTTGGGACTTAGGCCAAGTCCAGCCACATTTATGAAGGGCAGGAGGTCCCAGCAGGCATCTGAGTTACTTTAGAAATCCGAGAGCATTTTCAAAGTATTTATTTGCATGTGTTTGGTCCAGTGTCTAGTTTCTAGTTAAATAAATACACAAGAGAAAACTATGCATATGAGGAGGAGAACCAAAAATACTGGAAATATCTTTTGGAGGGTGGGCCCCTTGTAGTACAGGCTTCTTTCTCTACATAAGTGTTCTAGGAACCCATTGGCATCAGTGTACCAGTTAGCATTGTTGTGAGAAGCTGCATTTGACTTCAATGAATTTTTTGGGAAATTCTTTCAATGCATTTGCCCATTTCATGATGGGTAATTTACAAGAACAACCTGTCCACCTTGCGCTGGGTATTCAGCAGTTTTTGACTGAAAACAACATGACCTCTCGTGTGCCCCACTCTTCTGATTCACCTGATCTCACCCTGAGTGACTTTTTTTTTTGTTTCCCTGGATGAAAAAAGTTCTTAAAGGGTAATGCTTTGCCAGTGAGGTGGAGGTAAAACAAAAAACAGCAGAAGTCCTAAAAGTTTTCAAAATTGATGAGTTCAAAAACCGTTTTGAGCAGGGAAGATGTGTCTCGATAGATGTATTGCATCAAATGGAGAATACTTTGAAGGTGACTGAAGTTTAAACATGTAAGCCTAAATATGCATTTTTAAATAAATAAATTCCATTTTCGGGGGGTTCCCCTCTCCTAGACACACACATATATTTCCTTGATTGATACAATAGTTGATTTATACAAGAAAATGTGTCATTGTGATGTAGAATTTGAGTTAAGTGAGGCAGACTATTGTAACTTCACATGCATTCTCTTGCAAAGGGGAACTTCAGCTAAGTGCATGCTCATTGGAGACACTGAAGATACTGATAATATATCTGTGAAAGATAGAGACAATCCTTTCTGGCCTGGCTAGAACATTGATTCCCATCAACTCTAAAATCTGCCATTTAAAAAAAATTTATATCACTAGAGAAAATCAAAGGGGACACGGAGTCAATAGAAATGCCAACTAAGGTAATCCAAGTCTCAATAACAAAAAAGACAAGCCTAGCAAATAATTACAAGAGGCCAGGTGCTGTGTCTTACACCTGTAATCCCAGCATTCTGGAAGGCCAAGGTGGGAGGATTGCTTGAAGCCAGGAGTTCAAAACCAACCTGAGTTACACAGAAAGACCCTGTATCTACAAATAATTAATAATAATAATAACAATTAATAATAATAAAATTGTTGGACATAGTGGCATAAGCCTGTAATTTCAGCTACTAGTGAGGCTGAGGCAGGAGAATTGCTTAAGCCCAGGAGTTAGAGGCTGCTTGAGCCAAGATTGTGTTGCTGTACTCCAGTCTGGCTGACAGAGTGAGACCATTTCTCCAAAATAAAATATAATATGATTTGGTCTTAAGTTTCAGCTTCTCACAAGGTAAGATATTTGCTCCACTAAGTTACCTGATATCAGTGTATTACTGTATCTCTTTATCCTTTGACTCATACTAATTGAATTCTGAAAGAAAGTGCTGTAGGAAGTTCAATCCACTCCTAGGACCCTTTTCAGATCTTTTATTTCACACCAAAAATAGACCTTCTCTCTTCCTCCTTATGGCTGAGAAAGGAGATGTATGTCTATTTTTCATTGTAAGAGAGACATTGCACAAAGATGTTTTATAAGAAGGAAAACTCAAGGATAAATAAAACAAAATACCCAAATAACAACAATATTCCTCTTTCAATTTTGTCTGCTAACACCAAACAGTGAAAATAAACATGGCCAATAGACTGTGGTTCTGGGTAAAGAAGGTAGGTTGGCAAAATTGGCACCATGCAATCTGTGAAAATTGTGGAATGCAAGGAAAAGCTGAAGAATTTCAATGTCACATTAGTAAAATCATGAGATTGAACTATTTGAGACAGGCAGAAAGCAAGCTTAGGTAGACTTGACTCCTGCAATGAAGAGAGAGAGAAGGAAAGAGAAACTTCCAGAACATGAAGTGGGTGTGGCAGGCAGGCAAGAGACATGAAAAGTTTTTTTCCTTTTGCTGCTGTGACAAATAACCACAAACTCTGTGTGTGTGTGTGTGTGTGTGTGTGTGTGTGTGTTGGGGGAGGGGGCTAGGGGGTGTTTGAGTCCGAGTCTCACTGTCATCCAGGCTGGAGTGCAGTGGAATGATCATGGCTACCACAGTCTCAACCTGCAGAACACAGGTGATCCTTCCATCTTAGCTTTCCAAGTAGCTGGAACACCAGTGTGCCTGGCTAATTTTTAAATTTATTATAGAGATGAGGTCTCACCATATTGCCCAGGCTGGTCTTGAACCTCTGGTCTCAGGTAATCCTCTTGTCTTCACTTCCACAAGTGCTGGTATTATAGGTGTGAGCCACTGTGCCCAGTCAAACTTACTGTTTGAAAACAATACAAATGTATGATCCTACATTTATAGAGGTTACAAGTCCCAAATCAGCCTCACTGAGATAAGACCAAGGTATTAGCAACCTGTATTCCTTCTGGAGACTCTAGTGGAGAATACTTTTCTTGTCTTTTTCAACTTCTAGAAGTTACTGCTGTTTTTTGACTCGGGGTGGGGTATTGCTCTACCTTTTGCTTCCATGGTCTCATTACCTTCTCTCATCCTGACCCTCATGAATCCCTCTTAAAAGGATCCTTGTGATCATATTGAATACACCTGAATAATCTAATACACTCTTCCTATCTCAAAATTTTTTTTTTAATTATTTTTTATTTTAAAGATGTAGGGTACAATTCAGGATTAGGTTTACAAGTGGTCATCAAACAGGTAAAGTTTGGGCCTCTCTTTGTTCCCCACTTTGCCTGGTTTGAGATTAGGTAACCCTATTAATGTTGTATCCCCCAACCCCCACCCTGGCAGTATCCCGCTACTGCCAATCCTTTTCATCAACCTAAAAGTTAAAAGAAAACAAACAAAGAAAAAACTTTATAAGAACCTCATGACAGTGATAAATAATCACATTTCAATAATCAGCCTGAATGTAAATGGACTAAATGCACCACTAAAAAGACCCAGAATGGCAAACTGGATAAAAAACCAACACCCAATTATTGCTGCATCCAGGAAAGTCATCTCACTACAAGGAATGCACACAGACTCAAAGTTAGAGGATGGAAAATGAGTTTCCAGGTAAATGGATAACAAAAGAAGGCAGGAGTTGCAATCTTAATACCTGAAAAAACAATCTTTAAGTGATCAAAAATTTAAAAAGATGCAAAAGGACACTACATAATGATAAAAGGTTCAATCCATCAACAAGAAATATCCATCCTAAACATAAATGCACCCAACAGAGGAGCACCAGTATTTATAAAACAACTATTAAGTAAGCTAAAAAAAGATATCGACTCAAATGATATTATAGCTGGGGATTTAACAATCCTAGATAAATCATTGAGGCAAAAAAATCAACAAAGAGATTCAGAACCTCAACTTGACACTTGACCAAGTGGACTTAATAGATACCTACAGAAGATTCCACCCAACAACAACAATATACATTCTATTCACCACCACATGGAATGTACTCCAAGATGGATCATATCCTCAGCCATAAATCAAGCATAAACAAATTTCATAAGATTGAAATACTGCCATGCACCTTCTTAGACCACATTGGAATAAAAATAAATATCAACACCCATAAAATTCCCCAAAACCCACAAAGACATGACACTAAATAGCATGATGCTGGGTCAACACCAAAATCAAAACAGAAATTAAAAGACTTCTGGAAACAAATGGAAATGAAGAAATATCTTGACAAAATCTCTGGGATGCCATAAAAATTCTTAATATAATTACATCCACAAAGTCCCTTTTACCATACAAGGTACATATTACCAATTTTCTGGGATTAGGAAGTGGACAAGAGGCCATAAGGTAACCTACCACAAAACGTGTCAACAAAAAAATCATCAGGAATATTTGCTATCATAGTTAAGTGTATGAATGAATATTTTAGTAAACAGGGACCCACCAGTCATGACACTAAACCACCATGTGCCAGGATTTGGATTGAGAGAGATGTTTGATACTAGCTATGGGGATACTTTCTTGTGTTCTCTTTCATCTCCTTTCTAATTTGCCATTTTTTGTCCCTCTCCTGGAAACTTATTTAGCTTTCAGTTCTCAACCTGGTATTCATTCCCTTCAGAAAGTTTTTAATTGTCCCCCTTGAGAAAGGGAATTCCTTGATCTACCGCTTTCAGGAAGGAAGGAAGGGAGGCGTTCTCCTTTTTGAAGCTAAGGGAGGCAGACTCCAAGAGAATCATTTGTAAAGTTTGTGAGTTTCTGAACTGTTCCTCCACTCAACTGGGTCTATGACTATCTGTTTTAAAACTGCAATATGTCTAATTCTGTCGAGGTAGTGTGGAGAGAGGGGAAAGAGAAAGATGCCAAGATGATTGCGAGAACATTATAGAAGTAGCTTGCTTTCCTGCTTCCTGGCAAGGTAGAGTTATATGATTTTTCATGGGTCAAGTGGACACTGAGGGGTGTAGCTTGAGTCAACTTGCTGGATTCTATTGAAGAGCAGGAAATTCCGGCAGCTGGAAACTGTGGGACAGTCTACCTGTGTTGTGAGTTATGAAATGGAGGGAGGATGGTGACATTGTTCTGACTGAAACTAAATCTTCCATATCTGGAAACTAAGTAGTGGGAAGTTCCTATGGGTCCTTCCTTAAGAACCTGCAGGAGTGCTACACATGAGTATCCACTTATACAACCTGAACGCTCCGCACATAAACACAACCCCACATCAACAATGAGCCAATCACATAGAGCACGTCCACAGCTAGGCAATGCTAGATGGGGCAGCAGTGTCAACAAACCCAGTGAAGTTAAGACACATTTGTCCTTTTCTGTCTCTTCCCTCTCACCAGTCCACAATAGAAGAGGAACAAAGACTTTGATGTGGAAGGGAGAAGAGTGTTTGAGAGCCAGAATCCCTTCATTCCTTCCTTCTCTATAGAGAACGGAGAACAAGAGCTTTGTGTCAGATGTGAAACAAGAAAGTTTAAACAGAATTGAATCTTAAATATGGGAATAAGAAATTTCAAATGACTACAGGCCATTATTGGAATAAACCATTTCATTTTTATACACCAGGAAGTTGGGTCCAGTTCATTACAGAAGCATTTAGGTCACGGGATTATATTTAATTCTGTACTTTCTTTCTTTCTTTTTTTTTTTTTTTTGAGCTGGAGTCTCACTCTGTCACCCAGGCTGGAGTGCAGTGGCACGCTCCTGGCCACCGCAGCCTCGACCTGCTGGGCTCCGGCGATCCTTCCGCCTCAGCCTTCCAAGTAACTGTAACTACAGGTGTGTGCTACCACGCCTGGCTAAGTTTTTGATTTATTGTAGAGATGAGA
>CAUYQG010135651.1:0-29932 GCA_963574415.1 Tarsius wallacei
GAACCCACAGGGTTTTATTAGCATAGGAAAAAGTCTCAAAGGAAACATAGATACGAAGTGTAGTTTTAACAGGGTGGTGGGAGTTTAGGTTCTTTAGACAATCATTTTATGACTTTCTTTTTGTTTACTTCTTTTTGCCTCAACATTTCTTCAGTGAAGTTGTGTTACTCATGTAAAAAAAGAGACAGCACAGCCAGGCGCGGTGGCTCATGCCTATAATCCCAGCATGTTGGGAGGTGGGGGCGATTGCCTGAGCCCAGGGGTTCAAGACCAGCCTGGGCAACTTGGTGAGACCTCATCTCTACAATAAATTAATAAAAGAGATAATACAGGAAAACAAAGAGCATGGAGAAGCCTGCAGAAAACTAACAGGAGTGTGTGGACCAAGAGCTACAGTAGAAAAACAGACACCTCGATTCCATTTTTGTTAAATCTGGGGAAATACAGAAAACAGGCAACTGGAGTCCTGAAAAACCAACCCTTAATTCCTTTTTTTTTTTTTAACTGGATATTCACGATGTGTCATCCTGTTGACTTTCTCTGAATTTCCTGGAACTTTAGATAGCATTACACTTTAGTTAGAATAAATGTGCCATGTATCTTCAGATTCTGCAAACATTCACTCGGCACTAGGGTGTCCACTGCTCAGTCCAAAGTCTGCCACCCAGAAGGTATCCATGGTGAGTGAGCTAATACGGCAGGCACAGGGCATGTCTTCTGCTCTCCCATGTGATCCAATGACAGTTCTGAGATGTTGCTGCCACTGTTCCCCTTATTCCACTTGAGGGAACCTATAGGCAGAGACAGAATTTGAATCCAGGCCTCCAGCTGGTGCTCAAACCCCAGTGAAAGAAAAGGGCTGTTCCCAAGATGCTTGAAGTCCCCACTTCCCTGGGCACTGAGATGCATCCTCTGGGCTGCCAGGATTTTGACAGTCATTATCCTTATAGAAGGCCACTCTCCATCCTCTCCGCTCTCCCCTTCCCAGTCTTGAAAATGAGGCCAGGAGAGACAACTTTTGCCAGGCACTTGGTGAGCGTCCTTGTGTGGAGTGTCAGCTTCATCAGCTTCTCCGCATTGCTGGGTGTTAGCTTACCCCTGTCCGGCACCAGCAGCAAAAACAGAGCCAGGCGTGGCCCATAGCAAAGCTCCCGGTTATGTGAATTCATCTGGGCCTGGACAGCTGCAGAGCTCAGGCCGGGCAGAAGCTGCTACCCTAGCCTGTTTCCTTGAAATCTATACAGGAACACAGGTCCACACAGGCTGGTGCCAAGCCCTACAAGCACCTACTTGTAAAGATGGGTTTCCAAACATGTGATGACATTTACCTCTTCCCATGCCTCTGGGCTTTTCTAGGTGTCAGCATGAAACTCATGTGAGCTTTACAGTGACCCCAGGAGGTGGACAGGGAAGGGATGGTTATGACTCTATCAACTCCCTTGCTTTTACTCCAGCCTACAATCCATTCTTCAAAAGGTAGTGAGAGTGAACTTTCTAAAATGTCTGTCACATCTCCACAATGCCCTGCTCAAAGCCCTCTGATGTCTTCTCCTTAAGCTCTAGAAGGTTCTATGGGATCTGGCCTCTGTCCCCAAAACTTTGCTTCGGCCACACACTTAGAGTTGTTGTTCCTCAAATGCTCCAGGCTCCAAGTTTGTCCCTGTCTCATGGCATTTGAACTTGCTGGAGTATCCTGTCCCCGGATATTCACTGGCTGGCTCCTTCTCATCGTGGCGATCCCAGCTCAATGGCACCTCCCCGGAGAATCCTTCCTTGGCTGCCCTTTCCTCCTCATCACCCCCATCCTCGGCCCCCCTTTCTTCTAGCACCTGACATCATATTGAGTGTTTGTTTTCTTGTTTGGTCTATTTCTTCCACCATTATGTAAACATCAGGAGAGTAGAGACACCTAGAACAGAGGTTCCCAACCCCCTGGGCTACTGACTGGTACCAGTCCGTGGGCTACACAGCAGGAGACGAATGATGGGCAAGGGGAGCTCTGCCTTCTGTCAGATCAGCGTGGCATTAGATTCTCATAGGAGCTGGAACCCTATTGTGAATTGTACACGCGAGTTTCACAATAGGGTTCCAGCTCTAGGCTGTGCACTCCTTATGAGAATCTAATGTCTGATGACCCCTCCCCGCCATTGATGGAAAAATGGTCTCCCACGAAACCAATCCCTGATGCCAAAATAGCTGGGGACCGCTGGGCTGGAAGACACCTGGAACTCTAATCTTTGTTAACTGTATGAAAGAATGCCCTTTTGACAGATAGGATTTGAGACTCAGGCAGGTGAAGTGTCTTGCCCCAGGTACCCAGTTAGTGCGTGGCAATGTGCTCCAGCCTTTGAGTGGGAAAGACTCTAGAAGGAGAGTTCTTACAGGACCACTTAGGAGCAGACAGCCTCTCAGGACAACATTCCTTTATGTTGATGTGAAGCAGCCAATCTTTCAGAGGCACAGACCTCTGGGACATCCTGCCATCTGTCGGCTGCTGTGTTGGAGATGGCCTCAGAAGAAGGTCAGCGGTCCAGCTCCTGGCTGAGTGGTGTGCATGCAGGAAGAAGGACCAGAACTTCAAGAAGCCTTTTCTGCTCCTCTGGACCAGAAGCTTTCTGGACCACACGCAGGGCATATTGACTCGTAGACTTTAGGGCTCTTTATTCAGTCTCTTTGCTTCCCAGCTAGGGAAATAGGCCCAGGGACAGGAAGTGACATGCCCCAGGCTACCCTACGAGTGATTGGTTCAGGCAGTAGAACCAAGGTTTCCCAACCCAGCTCATCTACCCACTGCTGACTGGCTAAGCTGGTCCTGAGAGGACAGTGCACTGCCCTCAAGGTATGCTGTCCCCCTGTGTCTCACAATCACCATGGTGCATGGAGCCTCCCCAGAGTCAATGCTGGGACCCACAGCGGGGAAGCATGGAGGGGTTGAGGAGACCAGGGGCAAGCTGGGGAGGGGGGCAGTCACATAAGGAAATTTACACCCTTCTTCTCTCATTAGGGGTCTCCACAGTAGGATGGGGGAGGACAAAAACAAGAATCTCCAGGGCAAATTGATCTTTCCACTGCTCCAGGGGTAGCCTTGAGGGTTGGAGGAGCCCACCAGCTTGCTTTCTAGAGTTGACTTGACCTTGGTCCAAGAGACCAGCTGCAACAGGCACCATTTCTACCCTCAGAGTGTCCTGCTGGAGAAGAGGGGCAGGGATGAAAAAGGAACTGCTTGATTCAGCTTGGCACTTCTTAGCAGACTGACCCCCAGTGCCGACTTCAGTCCCAAGCCAGAGAGGCATGAGCCGTGCTGAACATTAAACCGATGCCCTCTTTGATCTGAACCCTCCTTTCATGATCACGCCTGCTGGTTCAAAGACTCGCTCCCCGGGCTTACTGTTCCTGTTGGTGCCGAAAGAATGCCCGTAATTGTTACCAAACCGTGGACGGAGCAAGGAAACATGTCCCTTTTGCCCAGCTGGCTCCCAATTGGCACTTCATCACAATGGAGGCGGAGGGGGTGGGGGGCCCTCGGGCCTTCGGTATTTCATCTGCACCCACATGTAGACTTGCGTCTTGGCCTGCAAATTGATTGGTGCCAGATGCTCCAACCAGCCAGCGTCCCCACCGCGGCAGGGCCGCCGCCTCCTGTTTCGTGAAAAACGGCCCTGGTTTCCATCAGACCCTAATTGGACTGGGTCTGGCCTTCATTCTGCCCCAGCCTCCCCACAGAATGCTGGCCACTGGCTGTTCTTTCCTCCGGCCAGGACAATGTGGGGTTCTGGCTGCTGAGTCTGGCCCCTGCCGGCCTGCCAACTCCGTGGCGCTCAGTCCTCTGCACACCAAGGCTGGCTTCCCACCCCCATGGCTCCTCCAGGAGGAAGGTGTGGGGGACTCGATCACGCACTCCAGCCAACCACTTGGGCTGGTCCAAGCTATCCCCCGGCCCTGGGTAGAATGGGACCACGATGCAACCCCGAAGGGCTTAAGTTAGAAGTTAGCGTTTCTGGCGATGCCTCTATCTCCCTGCCTTTCTCGCTGCTCTGGGGTGTTTACTGCACTTGGACCAACACCAGTCAATGTCCCTTGCTTCAACCTGACCTGAAATTGAAATGCCCTGAACAAGAGTAAGTGGGGCAGCCGACGTTTTGGGAGGGGGAGGTTGGCAGCCAGGCTGCGGTGAGCTTCAAGGCCCCATATGGGTCCCAGCGCATACTTTGCATTTCCTTTTCTCTCTTCTTGGAAGGGCTTCGTCCTTATTCCTGCCACCCTCTAGCCTCTTCACTGCCCTGGGAAAGGGGGCCTCTTGCAAAATAACAGTCGCCACCGTAAAGAGAGGCTAATTTGCACCAGGCACTGTGCTGAGTCTCCTGTGGCTCCCAGGCTGAGTCCTCACAGCAGCCTAGGAGACATGGATGAACGCTTCTCCATTTTCAAGGGGGCCGAGTTCCCATCCGGCTAGAAGAAGTTGGAGCTGAGATTCAACCCCAGCTTCTTTGGTGTCTAAGCCCCCTTGTCCTACACTGCACAGAACTTCTGTTCAACCCCCAAACAGAAGGTTTCGGGAAACTGCTTTTTGCTTTTCTCACTGAGTCCCATTAGCACAGATCATATGCGGCAGTTGGGAAAAGATGTGCATGTTACAGGCATTCTCGTTGGAAAACACCGTGGGGAACCACAAGGCCCCCACACAGCTGTGCGTCTGCCCTCTGAGGGCCTGGAAACCTGCCATGTTTCCTGTACCCGGCCTGGAGAGCCAGCCGGTCCCACGGGCCACGCGTATATCCGCCTCACACATCTCGGCGGCCTCTGACTTCTCCCAGTGGATCCTGCAAGGTGTTTCCTGCAGATCCTGCTGACCGTCTTTGCTGGCACGTAGCAAAATCTGCCGAGAACATCGTGATCTGTTGGCCTCAGCCTGGACAGGGTTTGTTTTTGTTTGGCCTTAAAAAAAAATTTTTTTTCCCCTACCAGGGGCATCAGGGTGGGCTGGGGAGGAGGCGAGAAATGAAGGTAAAAATATTGACAGAGTGAAAAGTATTGAATATTCCTTCTGTTTCAAAAATAGAAGGCTCCGTGGCTGGGATGCAGACTGGCTAGGTTTGGGTGGGACTGAGGTTGCAGTTAAGATCCAGGTGGCAGCTTGGCCCATGCCTCAAAGCACGCCTTAGGAGGGTGTGGGAGCCCGAGGCCGGGCAGAAGAGAGCTCCCTCCTGCTCTAAGAACAGCTTTGGCTGAGGCACTCAAGGAACATCTGAAATAAGCCATCCAGGATGCTTACCTTTTTTAAGCTGGAAGAGGAGGGTGGATGGCGTCCCTGGAGATTGGAAAGACCCAGAGGAGAGGTGACTTTGTGAAGTTGCTCAGAACATTGGAGTGGGCTCATGTCCTCTGAAAAATCCACTTGTTTATTAGAGCAGTGTCTTAGCTACTTTGAAACCAGATGACCGGAGCAGGGAGCTGGGTTTTATCTTCATGGCTACGTGTGGCCCCACTTGGTACGTGGGGGTGGGGGGCAGTGAAGCCTAATCCTATCAAGATGCCATCCAGGAAGCATTTTTATTATCTGGGATTAGCATGCCACTGGAAGATGAAAGGCAGAAACCCCACCCCATTTTCTCAGCATTCTGCAGAATACTTCTGTGGGTAGATTTGGAAACACGCAGAGCAGTACCCTTACCTGGCCTTAATGCCAGGACTTACCTGACCCTACCTGGCAATGATGTCCAGTGCTACCTTCATGAACTTTAACCAGGGAAATGATACCAGATTTGCTTACATTTTTACTAATAAACAATTGGTTGGACTGTCGGCCTGGAAAATAGTGACTAATAAAGAAAACATGTTGATAAGGACCACTAATATTGAGACGGACAGCAGGCACAGCAGGCTCTGTGTGCATTGTCACCGACCAGCAGTGTCCTACTAGTTAGCAAATGGGCCCCTCTCAGTTAGCTGGAACGGTGCAGCTGATGGACCAGGTGGGGTAATGAGGAGCCAGCAGTGGACTTGCTTCTATCCTGTTTTGGCAACTGCAAATCATGCAGACAGATCACAGGCCAAGAAAGACCTTGAAGACAGAGCTAGAAAAGGCACTGGGTGCATTTAGGATGACTTGCTCACGTTGAATCAACTTTTTGGAAATGTGACTCTAGACCCGCAAACAGGGAGAACATGACAACTTGGACCACTACTAATGAAGGAAAAGTGGAACCCAGGCGATGTGCATGGATTAGAAACATAAGGGGATGATGGCAGATCTAAGCTTAGCAGAGCACTAGAATCCATCCAGCCCAACACCTTCACTGTGTAAGATTAAAAAGCTAGGGCTGTAAGAAGGAAGGGACTTGCTAAACTCACTTTGAAAATGAATGGAAGAAGCAGAAAGGGAATCTAGCTCCCAACTCCTGGCCCAGGGCTCTTCTTGCTACTCAATTCTTTCCATGTGATGGTACTTAAAAAAAAAACAAACAACCCCGTACTCCCACACCCAAATGAGCATAGTTATTTAGTAGAGTAGGTGGAGTTATTGATTGTGTCTCCCTCAAAGTTGGGAGACACAATCTGGTTTGAAAACACCGGGATTTTTCTTTTAATTTTATGTTACTACGGTAATACTTAACACGAGACCTAGCTTCTTAACAACTTTTTAACACTAGAAGTTTTTAATGGATGATGGTGAAGTCTTAAGCTGCTTTTCCAGCTGTAAAAAGATCTCAAGGAGAGAGTGAAATCTTTCAACTCTAGGTACTGATCAATGACCCTGGGGAATTTGCATTTGTCCCTTACCAAAGGCAATCAGAGAGCTAACGGCCCCCAGCAAGACTGAGATGGTGGGGGACTTGGAACCGTGTCATAGGTAGGGAGAGATCATCCAAATCTGTGAAAATGTCTGTCCTGGAGCTAATTAAGGAAACAAGATCATGATCTTCAAATGTCACATTCTGTGTAAGCCCAAGGCATAAACTAGGTGAGAGAAAGTCACTGCAAGGCGGTACGAGGGGGATTTTTCTTATAGTCAAAAATGGCTTGACTTGGAACAGGCAGGCCCTAGGTAGGAGCTGTTGCACACAGGGCAGATGAACCCTGGGATGGGACTGTGGGAGAAATCTAAAGGCGATGACATTAAGTGACCCTGAAAGCTCCACCCAGCCTAGAGTCTGTGGCCTGAGAAGTGTTCCACCACGCTGTAATTAAACACATGCCTCTGGAAGGCAGGTGTGACCCAGGGATGAGGAATAGGGGCTCCAGTGTCAGGCTGCTTGGACCAGCAGGCTGAGTCTACCACTTTTTCATTAGATGCTCTTGGTAGAATCACTTCTCTAGAAGCCTCAATTTCTACAAGATGGGGCCCTACGGCAGCACTTACTTTTAGGACCTTAATGAGGTTCAAATGGGAGAATCCAGGGAAAGTATCATGCATAGTATATGCTCAACAGCTGATGGTGCCTATTATAATTAATAACAGGATTATAATTAGCATTATAACCAATGGTAACAGGATTCTTAGCATTAGGGAAGGTTAGGAACTGCCCGCAGTGACCATCCTCCTGCCTTTTGGCCAAATGTGTTCATCCTGATATTCTCATCACTTGTTCTTGGAGAGCATCAACATGTCATGGAAAATGTATCCCCATTGCCTCTGTGTTAATCTAACTGGGGCATCTAGGAGTAGTGCTTGGGGGTGGGCTTTGGGGGCTAGGCAGGCCACCTTTGAGGAGGAGCCTCCCATGGGCAGGCAGAGTCAGAAGCTTCAGGCCACACGTGGTCACTGGTCACTTATGCAAAGCCCTGCCAGCCTTCAGATGTGCAGTGGAGGTAGCAGGGGAAAGTGGCTGGTGTGTGGATGCTTGGCAGGTGCTGTGTGGTGTGGCGGCTGGCCTGGAGGGCTCCAGTGTCCAGCAGCGGGGCTGGGGTCAGGCACATGCAGTTCCTCATGGCAGCTAGGCCCATGCTCTGTGGGGAGGGAGCACTCCAGTGGTCCACAGACTGCAGACCGGTACATGTTACCATCCTGGCAGCTAGGTCAGGATCTGCATGAGATCTGGAAGCCTCCGGATTCACACACAGACCTAGTTTGTGGGACAAGCCCTCCATTCAGCTTGCATCTGTCACCCAGGGAGCTAGACATCTGCTTGGGGCAGAATGAGCTAACAGCTTCCTCTTCTGTCACAGCCCTTAGCCATGTGACCCCTACATGCCAGGTTCAGTGTGACTGCTGTGTCCTGCTCATGCTGTTTCCACTGCCTGGGCCATCCCCCCTCTTTTCTTTCTATGATAGAAACCCTACACATTCCTCAAGGTCAGTACCTGGCAGTGGAGTTGGCCTTGGAAAGCTGCAGCTCGATATAGTGAGTGAAAGAGCTGCATGGTAGAGGAGGGTGGAGTGACAGACCCTCTCAGGAGGCAATCAGCAAGTGTAAGATGAGACTAACGTCTTTTTTCACCCAGCCACTGTTGATTAAGCACCGACTGTGTTCCAGGCACCGTGTGAGAGGTTGGGGATACAATCGTGAGCAGAACAAGACATGATCCCAGCATAATTTAGTGAGCTCTTGGGGAGCAGGAAGGGGAAGGGGATGAGACATTATTCAAATGAATGCACAAACATATACTTACAAACGGGGGCCCAGGAGAATATATAACAGGGGCCCTGTTCTAGTCTGATGTTGTGGGGAGGTGGTTGGGATGGCTTTGTCTGGGGATGTGATCTTTGAGTTGAAATGTGAAGGACGGATGTCAGTTATTAGGTGAAGGAGAGCAGAAGAGGGTCCTGTGCCCTGTGCAGAGAGAATGGCATGTACAAAGGCCCTGAGGATGTGCAGCTGAGCATAGTTAGACCAGGGCTGCACATCAGATGCTCAGAAAAGTATATGTTTCCCACTCTCTTTGATTCTAAGGCCCATGCTCCCTGTTCCCAAACCACGGGGCTTCAAGTCAGTTACTGGGCTTCTCTCTTCCTACCCTTTGCCTACATGACTGGCCTTGAGAGTTCCTAGGCCCAACAGCCTGTAAGTGGAGATCTGAATCCAGACTGTACCACTGGATGAGATTCTTAGACATTATAAGAGCTATGGGGAGCTAACCCAATTCAAAGTTGTCAGCATTGGTGCCTTTCACAAGTCCTTCTCTGGTAATTCAACCTAGGACTGTTCCCTTTCTCTGCTTTTCCAATGCGTTTGACTTGTTGGCTAGGTATGTTAGAGTCGTTCATTGTTGAGGATGGGCTTCGCTGCTGGGCATATTTGGATTTAATTCCTAGCTGTGTGACCTCTGACAAGCTTCTTAACTATCCTGAGTCTTACTTTCTTTCCATACCCAATGGAAATAATGCTACATATTTTGCAAGTTTTTTTAAGGTATACTATCTATAAGATGTGTCTTGTTCAGTGTTGTGTTTCTGCCACCTGACACAGTGCCTGGCACATAGTAGCACTCAAGAAATGCATACTGAATATGCACTGTGAATACATAGAGAAGGTGTTCATAGGGTAGGTTTCTTCTTTGTCAATGACACCATCTCTCCATCACTTGCCAGGCCCCAGGCAGGCTGTTCAGAAACACCAGGGCTAGGCTTTGTAATTCTGCCATTACCCACTTTGACCAGAGAGGGCAGCAGTTAGCATTCTTTACCTCGTTATTTAAAACAGAGGTTTCCTTAAAAGGACTTGAATCTTATCTCCAATCATTTTGCCACACCCTCACACCCTCAGTGTTAGCCTCACTGATAACTAACTGCCTTAGGGCTTGAAGACCCATAGTGTGTACTTGTTTTTCTCATACCTGTTTCTACCTGAGTGTCTGCTACCTGGGTACCTTGGTTGAGAGCTGGGGGGGAGCTTCTGAGTAAGCCCGGGCAAGGAACCCCTGCTTTCATTGGGACCCTTCGAACTATATCCCCTGGGGGTCCACAAACTTCCTGGAAGTTAAAGGTGAGGAAAGCCTAGACCATTTAAAAAGCCAGCCGACTAAAGGATAAGTTCGGGGTGCACTCTTTGGGTCTCTTATAGGGTGTCCTTGGCATCTGCCCTGTATCAACTCCAGAGATAGAGCAGACATTGCCGCTTTTTAAAACCACAAAAAAATCTCCCGCCCATTTTGGAAACAGATTTGCTGCCTGTCTGCAAAGGCTGCTTCTGCAGGTCCCTTGGCTTAACGGTGGTCCTGCCCTTAGACCTATCTCAGAGTCCCTCGGCTCTCCTAGCTCATGAAATCCCAATTAGGAGAAAAAATAAAATGCCACAGATGGGTCCTGAGATGTTGCCAGCTGTTCTGGTTTCGCAGATGACCCGATCTGAAAGTTGAAAGTTCTGAGAACCGTTTGAGGGCACGGTATTTTTCTGGGCACTGCTTCAAAGGGGCTGTGGTTGAAGACCATGCTGCTATTCTGGTGGCCACTTGTTAGGGATGAAGTTTCCCATGGGCCCTGTGGAGGACAGGGGCACTCGCAGGGGGAGTGGGGTGGTTGGAGCCCCCTCGCCAAGTGTATTTGCATGGCGGTGACCAAGTCTGACCCCTGAGTGGGCTTGGGCTTTTGAGAGGCAGCGAGCACCCTCGACTCTGTGTTTCCACAGAGCACAGTGCAGATGACCACCAGAACACCCAAGACAACCCCGCTCCAAGGGGTTAAGGGCTTTGAGAGGAGGGAGGGTGGAAAGGAGGCAGAGATGCATTAAATTTTAACTCTGAGGATTAGAAACTGGATGTGAGCTGAATTGATACCATTTTTGTGCAAGCAAGACCCGGGCTTGTTTCTAGGGACTTCTTGAGGCTTTGGGGGGTCTCCTCTCAGCTGACTATTCTGGCACCTGTTTGGCTCCATGCTATCCTTAGGACTACGGGTAAGGACAAAGTACTAAGTCTTCATCCTGGGACTCAGGAAAGAGAAACCCATCTGAGAAATGGTACTTCCTTTATCAGAGCAAGTGCCAAGCTACAAAGCTGGCCACATGCCTACTTACGGGGTTTTGTCTTTCCTGTTTCTTGCTTGCTATTTTCTGTCACTCTAGTGGGCTGGACACTCCAGCCCCCAGACCTTTGCCTCTGTTCCTTCCTCTACCAGAAGACTCTTTCCTGTCTCCTCCTCTCAGCTGACTCTGGTGATTTCCGGATTCCAGCTGGAGAGGATATTTCCCTCTAGAACCTCCAGGTGTGTACCTGCTGCATGCTCCTGTGACTCCCTGGACTACGAACATCTGTCTTCTTGTCTCACAAAGTTGAAAAAGGTTCTTAAAAGTAGGAAATGTCTACCTGCTTCCTGCTGAATCCTCAAGACATGACACAGGATCTGAGACACATAGCTCCTCTAAGACTTCTGAATAAATAGCAAATGAGTGAGTAAATTAATTTCAAGTACACATGATAGAAGAAGGAGGAGAAGAAAAAGAACAACAGCAGCAGCAGCTGCTGCACCAGCAAAAACAAAACGAAACAAAACAAAACAAACAAGCCAACACCAAACACCATGGCCGAGAGGGACACAGCACCGGGAGACAGGCCCCGGGCGGCAGTCTGCCTGCTTTCCCAATTCCCTGAGGGCTGCTGCAAGGGGCGAGGGCAGCTGGATACCAGAGGCCTGCAGCAGAGTCAGCAGGTCCAGCAAGGAGAGCCCTAGGTGGGGACTCTAGGGGGCTCATTTCGGTGTTGCCACTGACTTCCTTCAGGATGCTGAGCCTGGGGTTCTATCGGTAGACTTAGGCACTGTCCTTCCGCAGAGACATTGAGAGGTTAACTGGAACCTCCTGTCACAGGATCCTGTGACTTGCCTCTCTTTGGGTGTGAATCTCCAGAATTTGGGAACAGGGTCTCTTTCAGCAGATCACATTTTTACTTGCCTCCTCCTTTCCTGAGTAACTCTTAGGAACCAGGACTCCTGCCAGCACTCTGAGAGACTAAACACAAAGCAATCCCCATCTTCCTCTATCATACTGCATTTGATTCCCTCTCACAACCTCATTCATTCATTCAACAAACATTTTTTGGGAACCCTGGCCACATTCTAGGCTGTACGCCAGGTGCTGGAGTCCCAGATGCAGTCCCTGCCATCTGGTAATTAGTGATGTCAGTGAGTGCCCAAGGAACTGATCACTGAAGAAGAACTCATGCTGGAAGAAAGAGAGGGATGCCGAGCTGAAGAAAGGCAGACTAGCTTGGTCTGGGGCAGGCAGAAGGCTTCCCGGAGGAGGTAGCGTTTCAGCTGGATGGGGATTGCAGGAAGACAAACATATGGGCAGAAGCACAGAGAACAAGTGATTCTTGCTGAGGCAAGGGCCACTGCAGGACCTGTCAGTATGGTGAGGGCACTGGCTGGAGGGTTGGAAGCTCTGGAGTGGCAGGACTTGAGGAGTGGTCCCAGCTCCGGAGGGCCATGTATGTGTCTCTGAGCTATACAAGATAATCCTGTGGGTGCTGCAAACCCAAGGGAGGCTTAGGTGGGGATACGGGTGGGCGTTATAGATCCCATTTGTTCCTGGGAGAATGTGGGGGCTTATGGGAGAAAGTCCGAGTTTCCTGCCGTCTTTCCTTTGGGGCTTTGACATTCTCCACCTGACAGCAAGAAGTCTTGGTGATTCTAGCCCTGCTTGGTGAGCACTTTGAGGCAGTGAGCTTAATCGAACCCTGGAGAATCCAGGTCATAGAAACACTGTCATCCTTCTAAGATGCAAAGTCCTTTCTCCCCAGGTAAGTCAGCCCTGAATCCAGGAACCAGCCAGCCCTGGGACTTTCGTTCTGTCCTGAATCAACTGATCCATCTGTTTTGCCCTAATTGCCAGTGGCCCCAGGAAGAAATTGAGAGCGGTTGACTTTAAGCAGTTAGATTAAAAATTAAATGCATGAAAACCAAGTCTAGGTACAGGCCTAGGTGGTGACTCTTAACATTTTGTCTTTTAATAGTTTAAAATAGAGGCCATCGTTTGAAACATGAAAACCGGAGTGGCATGCAGATTTTGTTTTGTGTTCCTCTTGGGTAATCTCAAAGTTCCAGGCAACTTGACCTTTCTGGGACTGTGTTCCCTTCCCTCCCCTCCCTGGCCCCTTCATTTCATATGCAATAGACGTCAGTAGGGACACCAAATGTTTCTGGGACTGCTGAAGTGGAGAGCTTAAAAGGTGTGGGGAGCCAGGAGCCCAGGAGGCCCAGGACACGGCATCCCCAGGACAGGCTTGCCCTGGGGACCCCAGAACACAAGGCAGGCACTGAGAAACAGGAGTCTCTGGGCAGGGAGGTTTTAATATCCTCCAGTTTTAATAGCTTTCCCTGAGATGGAAACTTGGGTTGAAATGATTTTCAGCTTTCCAGATTTTCTGAGTGTGTGTATTTGGTTTATTTTTAGCCACAGGCATTCATTTCTTGCCAAAAAACCTGCTTAAATAAAACCAAGATTAATATTTTTACTTAACGGAAAGAGTTAGTCAGGACAGGCTTTGAACTAGAGACTCCTTATCTTGATTGGGAGTGCATTTTAACGGTCTGGCCTTGGCTTTGACATCAACAAAAAGGGGCTTTGAAACTGACAAGAGAGAAGGGCCCCCAGGGAACCGGGGTAGGATGCAGGAAGAGCCTGTTTGTGAGACTTCTCCGAGGAGAGCTCCTCTTCATGCAGACTGCTCCGGGGGCCCCATCCCCTGTGGTCTCCAGGGTCATCTTCCCACAAGGGCGGGAAGTCAGCTCTGCTCAGAGCCGGCTGCGATTCTGCCCCATTTCCAGCTGCTGTCCTCACCCTCTCCCTACCCAGGTCTGGTTCAGACTTGCTTCCTCTGGGTTCAGATACAGCAAACTGAGTCTATCCTGTAGGATAGGCCAAGGCCCAGGTGCCAGGTCAGCTCCAGAGCCCTCCCCCGAGTTGGACTTCATCTTGTCCCTCATCTCCTCTCTGCATCCTCCTGGCTCTCCATCCCTGCACATACAGCTGTACTTGCACTTGAATGTCATAGGCTGTCTCTCTCACCTCTGGGTCCTGAGTTCCTAAGGGCCTCCTCTATCTTAGTTTCCTGTAAATCTAGTACAATGCTCAATTAATGATTGCTGAACAGATGTTTATCTGACCCCATGACCTGAGAATTTTGTTATCATCTCCCTTTGATGGAATACAGCTTAGAAAGACTTGGTCATTTGCCAGAGCTTATGCAGAAAAGTAAGTTTTTTTTTAAACCACCCTCCGTGTGTGGCACTTTATGCATGAAATCACCTTTAGCTTTACGTGTTCAGCAAATAGGTGCCTTTTGAAGGTGCCAGGCCCTCTTCTGGGTGCCCTGGCCCCAGCACTTGGTAAAACAGAGACATTGCCCTCATCAGCCTTCCCTTCTAGTGGGGAAGCAGCACGTGTATATAATGGAGATGGCGGCCAGGGTTAGATGGAGCACAGTGAGGCCAGTGAGGGGGCCCAGGGCTGCAGGGTGGGGTCATGCTGGGATCAGAGATAAGCGAAGGCCCCTGCCCAGGTGATGTTTGAAGCAGGTGAGGGAGGAAGCATGTGGTAGGTAAAGAGTGTCCCAGCAGAGGGAACTGCAAGGTCAAAGACCTTGTGGGCATGTTTGGGGTTACATTCAACTCATCATCAACTCATATATATTGGGGGTGCCAAATAAAGGCATACACATTTTAAGAGATGTTAAGAGGCCGGGTGCAGTGCTTAAACCTGTAATCCCAGAACTTTGGGAGGCCTAGGTGAGGGGATTGCCTGAGCCCATGGGTTCGAGAATATCCTGGGCAACTTGGTGAGACCTCATCTCTACAATAAATCAAAAAATTAGCTGGGCATGGTAGCACGCACTGGTAGTTCTGGCTACTTGAAAGACTGAGGTGGATTGCCTGAGCCCAGCAAGTCAACACTGGGGTGGCTGTGAGCATGTCACTGCACTCCAGCAAAAAAGAGATGTTCTTCATAATCAGAAGTGTCTAGACACTGATAGTGACCACTTTGAGCACCTCTTGTAATTGCATAAGTCAAACATGACTTGTATTCATCTTATTGAGTATTACCATTTTAATACAGATTTTTCCTTTCTTAAAATGTGCATATATATTTTTTGGCACCCTCTGTATATACGAGGTAAAGGTCATAGGCGTTCTAGGTTGGAGGTCACAAAAATGTGGTAGTTGTCAATTGTATAGATGGCACTGAAACCTACAAGCTGGATGGGAACAGGAGGAGGATTTTGGATTGAGCATTGAGAAGGTCATGGATGACTCCAACAAAAGTGACTTTGGAGGGGCTGGGGAGAAGGCCTAGGTCATCGCCGGAACCCTTTGAGGTTGGTAACTGTCATCCACTGTGTATGTGCTGGGACGGGCAGTGACTTGCCCGAGGTCACACACAGACAGGGCAGCGACTTCATCCAGACGCCATGTACTCCATGCCTGCTGTTCATCCCAGTGTGTGGTGGGCACTTCTCTGGGGACTTTCTTCTTCTGACCTTTGAACTTCTGAGTCTTTTTGGAGAGTTTTTGGGGATTTGGAGTTGTGGTGACCGACAGGCTGGGAACCAGAAGGCCCCAGTCAAGGCAGGTCCCTCGGGCCTCTGCCCTTCCCCCTGACTTCCTAAGGTCCTTTCCCCCAACAGAGATATCAGCAAAGGGTCCCCAGAGAGGTGGCAGATGTTTGAGGAGGACCTTGAGAAGGATCCTGAGGGGATGAGGAAATGCTGAATTACGGGATCTTTTCAGATCACTCTTACTGTTTACCCCTGATTAGTACATTTACGAATCTGCACACAATCCCCGCCAGCAATATAACAGCGTATCATCTGTTTCGCTTCAGGGTTACAAAGTGCCTTTTACGTATACATTGTCTCATTTAATTTATCAGTCTAATTAGCCTCAGACTCCTTGTCTTGTGAGGAACCTTACGGATCATGTGGTTTTGTGGTTTCCAGGTTATTTTTTTCTTCATGAAAGCCTTGCTGGGAAGCACAAAATGTTAAACAGATGATATACTGTGATATTCCTGATGATGATTACTTGTGGGCTCTTATTAATCAGCGGACGTGTGTGTGTGTATGTGTGTGTGAGAGAGAGTGTGAGTGTGTGTGTGAGCATGTGTGCGTGTGAGAGGGAGAGTGTGAGAGTGTGCGCGCACGTGTGTGTGTGTGTGTGTGTGTGTCTGTGTGTATGTGTAAGTGGTTGGGAAGGGTGGTGGTGGGTGGTTCAGGGGATGTGGTGTTTATTGAGGGCCTATCCAGGGTCCTTGCTCCTAGATACCAATCTTCCTCTCTGAGCCTCCGTAGTGGGGACGGGGAAGTGCAGTCCAGTTATGAACTGTGTTATAATCAGTACAAATCTCATGTAAAGGTTTTTTGGCAGTCTGCCTTCCCAGGGGCCCGTCCTCTAAAATTTGTTTCCACTGGGATGCACAACTGCTTGTAGGGTACCTGGTCTTCAGTTCCATGGTTGGAAAATGGGGATGGACACAGCCACGATGACAACCATGAGGATAGAACTGGCGAGCATGGACACAGTGCCTGGCACGTGGGAGGCGTCCAGCACATGGCGTTGCTGGTATCAGTGTGTTCCTGTTTCCCTCCCTCCCCACTACATTCACTGATGCAGTGTGAGGAGAAGCAAGGAGCTCATCGTTCCTAGTGGGAACGCAGCTGCAGGAGCGAGAGAGCTTGACTCTGCCCTCCCTGGACAGGCCAAAATGCAGAGTTCAAGGTGGGCGGGAAGGGGAATGACTTAGTGGGCTCTGGGCCTGTCTCGTGGTGGGGCTGTGAACACGCTGCACACTGACCCAGAAGGACCCTTCCTCTTTCACCCTGTGGGGATAATGAAATAAACACGAAATCACTAAGACAAGCAGGAGGCCAGGGATCCCTCCTGCCTCCTTGTTGGTGCTTCCACGGCGTGGGCATCCTTCTGGCACTTCTAGATCCTTCTTTTCCTCAAATCTGGGTCCAAGAAGACAGGGGATCCCATAGTCCAAGGCTTTCTGGCTGCCTAGGTCCTGTCTGCTGAGGTCCCGTCAGAACAGCCCCTTTACTGGGGTTGACACTGACAGGGACTTCTGCTATTGGAAAAATCCAGTCCACCTGCCAGCCAGGTGTACCTTACTTATCCTCGCTGTCCTGAAAACCACGCCGTAAGTCGGCAAAACCATTCTGCGGGGCCTTGGGAGAGATGGGAACGGGTGAGTGTTTGTGTGAGTGCCAGCAGCAGCATCTTACTCTCTGGTGGCTGAACCACCTCCTACATCATGGAGGGAATTTGTCCAGCTCTTGCCCGATGCCACGATGGGCAGGACCTGGAGTCTGAAGTTAGTACACTTTAATTAGTTAGGGGGTCCCCGATTAGTTAGGGTTGCTGCTCGGCTTTCCAGCCTGCCAGGAGGCAGGTCCAACCATCAGGTTGGGAGTCTGGATTTGGCTGACGATGGCTAGATGGAAGAAGGAAGGAAAGAAAGGGACGGGGCAGGGGCCAGCTCAAGAGTGTCTTGTCCCTCTTGGAATATGCTGGTGAATGGCAGATATGCAGCTTCTGGAGAACACACCAGTAGGCTGCACTGGAAATTCAATCCCATTTGCTGTCAGAACTGTTCTTGGTTCAAAACTTGTGTCGCCGGGATCCACACTGCCAGCACTGGAGGTGGGAGAGGCAGCACAGGGTTCCATTTGGGTAAGTGGTGTGCCTTGTTTGCTTTGATTTTGTAAGCTCTTGCTAGTCCTCTCCCCAGAGAAAATTCCAAGGAAGAAAAGACAGTTCTCTAGAGATACTGACACACCTGGATCCTCAGGTGTATGATATATTTAAAAGGACCCCATGTGCTTATAGATCTGTGTGCCAATTATACAAGCACACACATCCTGGTCATTTTCTTCTTAGGTACTTTCAAGTCAAAATCCTGTATATTCCTTCACCGATCTCTTCCTTGTTTCTTTTGACCCCCGTGCCCTGAGAAGCCTAGATTTCCTTCCCAGGAGCAGAAAAGACTCCAGAGAGACAAGAGAGACTGAGAGGCTGAGATTCAGGCTGAGCCTCCTCCCTCCCCTCTCTGACTGGTGCTGTGGACCTCGGTGACTAGCCCTTCGACCATGAACTTCTAAACCATTCTCTCGCTAGACTGCAGTCTGTGGAGGCAGGACATGGGACTTCTGTTTCTGGTTATCGCCCCCACCAGCACCCAAGCCGATGTTCCAGATACCTTCCTAGTTCACACCCATGTTGGCTTAGCTGCAAAAGGACACTGGGTAGACAGTGAGGGGGTCAGGCTCCAGTGTGTCTGGGATTCAAGAGAACCTGTTTCCAGCCGGGCCCATCTGTAGAACTGTGGCTTCTTGGCCACCACAAGGTAGAGGGGACGGATGGACACGCTGCCAGCTCCCAATCTGGAAACTGTCTCCTGTCACTGAAGAACCACTACCTCCCCCACCTCCCTTGTTCCCTGTGGGCCCTGGGGCAGCTATGCCTCTGGAGAGCCCTGATTGTCACACAGGAAAGGACAAAACCACGCATTTGAGTGGCAGAGGAAAAAATGAAGCAGACAAAGGCATCTTATTTCAGAAACCAGATAGGTAGATCTGGGGTTGGTCAGCAATTTTACTTTGGAGGGACCTTGCAATTGTTTGGACGGCAGGATGTGATTTCATTTTAGTTTTGTTTGTAAAGAGGACACCAGAGTAGCCACTACACTGGGCCATCTCTGCTCAGTCTTCCTGGACCATAACCATGATCTTGTTTGGCTGGTCCTGTTAGGTCATTTTTGGGTCATACGTGGTGGTGAGGAGGGACACAGACCTGTGCTGGAGGAGGCACTAGGGCCCCAAAACACCTCCTCCATTTGTTCTGACCATCTCATTTGTGTTTCCTGACCTCTCCCCGAAATTCCGCAAAGCCAGAGTTGGACTATGTTGACGAGCTTGCCTTTCCTCTCATCCCAGGGATCACTTCCAGGCCTTAGCTTCAGGAGCTTGCGAAAAGCCAGAAGACACTCTGGGGTGGACAAATAGCAACAGATGGCATAGTGGTGGTGACAGAACTTGTAACAGTGATAGCAGACACATGGGGCTGGGATGGCCCACATGCTTTTCTCAGTGCTTAGACTTCACCCTCACGGCAACTTTAGGAGGCACCGTTAGCATCATTCCCATCTTACAGATGGGGAAACGAAGGCACAGGGAGGTTTAGTAACTTCCCTAAAGTCACACAGCGCCAGGGCTGGGATTCGAACCTAGGCAGTCAGGTTCCAGAGCCCAGGCTCTTCAGTGCTATGCCATTTTGCGGGTTTACTGGTAATAAGTACATCACTTGTAAGCCACATGAGAGGCATGGAGCTGAGAAAGAAGCTAGAGAGGCTAAGAGAGAAAAAGCCCCAGTGGGACTCCACAGTAATGGTGGAATTCAAACTCTCATGCAGCTTCCTGACTAGTTTACTCTTTTCACTAAACTGTCCTCAGATGAAAAGGTTCCAAGCTCAGGAAGTTTCAGGGCAAGGAAGGAGTTGGCTGGTTGTGTGTACAGATGCTTCCAGAAGTACCCAGCTTTATGAGGCAGGTCTGTTTATGACATCTTATGTCTAAATCAAGTCAAGCCATTTTTGAGCCAGGATGCTGTTATTTAAAGGAGTCTCTTTTGCCTTCCCCTCGCCCAAGGCCAAGCCTCACCCCCTAGTTAACCTCCGTGTTAATGAAGCAGAGGAGATGGGCCAAGTCAGTTCAGGAAGATTCCCTAACACAGTCCTGGCAGACATGCCTCTGCCCGGCGGTGATGCTGTTACAACCTGCCTGTGCAGTTAATGTAGAGGAAATAGTCCCTGGGGCCTCTGGGAGGATGGCTGGCTGCCAAGGATGCTCTTGCAGAGTTAGGCACAGAGGTGGACACGGGATCTTGAGGGAGATAGACCTGGGATCTTGCCACCCTCTCATTTTTACAAGAGACTTGGAAACAAGTCCTAATTTTAACTGCCTCTGCTAAATTGCTGACTTTGCAAGTGGGCTCTGTGTTTTGCCCTTCCTGGCAAGAAAGGTCTGCAGGGGCCATCAATTCATCTGAGTCCTGACTTCATGTCTGACTGGAATGGTAGGATCCAAGCTCATTTGGAGAGATACAGGACAGAATCCAGTGGGGATGGGAAATTCGGTTCTTAGTAAATACATTTTAAAGAGATTCAAGAATTGGGAAACACAATGGGACACCCATCTTGGGGAAGGAAAATGGAGCTACCAGAATGGACATGTGTGTGTGTGTGTGTGTGTGTATGTGTGTATTCTGTTTAACAAGGATTTATTGAATATCCTTTCTGGACTAAGTGCAACTCGAGATAGGGAGGAGTGACAAGACCTCAAAGTTGGAAGAGTTGGATTTGTAATTCAAAGTGTGGCTGCCACACGAGCAAGACCCTCCTTTCCTACTGAGCCCCTAGCATGGGCACACCCAGCTCCTTTTGGTGGAGATACTACTTGCACACCACCAGCCCTTTCTGACTTCTGTTGCTTGTTCTTGCTATGATTTGACTTTTTCTTTGGCCAAGCAAATGAATGTTACTCTCTGCAATTTCCAGTTTTTGTTTCCAAGACCTGTTCATTTGCTCCTACATGGGCCGGCTTTACAAATCCTCAAAGAAAACTCTCGGGTGCTTTCTCTTTACATAAAGTAGAAAGAGAAGATATAACCTCTTATGATTGCAAAGTCAACTTCTCTCTTTGTGCTCTCTGCATGTGGTAAATGCTTTTCTTTCAGCCCTTGACACACTACGTGTAATTATTTTCCTATGCATCGTCAACTAATATTTACTGAACAAGTCTTTTCTGTCAGACATTGCCGTGGAAAACTTCGTAAGACCTTTTGTCCAGTCCTCATTCTGATGCCCTGATGTAGGTAGAGTTACATCCTCTTTACAGATGAGAAAATTGAGGCTCAGAAAGAGGAAGAGGCTTTATTCTCTGTCAAAGTGGCTTTCCTCATCTATATAATATCCATGCTAATTCTGTCCTTGTAAGAGAGGCGGTATGCTGTGGCACACAGTAGGTATGCAATAAATGGGAGGTGTTTTTAGTGTAATAATCCTTCCCTGGTAAGCCTGTTCCATTTTTGGTGTTGATGATGATGATGATAATGATGATGATGATAACATTTATCTAACGTAAACTATATCCCAGACAGTGTCAAGAGTTTCACATCCATCATCTTGCCAGATCTCATCAATTTCAGAGGTTTGGGCTTTTATGATTCCTGTTTTACAGAAGAATGGAGGCCAGAAACAAAGCCATTCACATTCCGATAGTCACAGTAAAGCCATAAACAGCACTACTGGGGTTGGAACTGTTCGGTCTGGCCCCAGAACCAATGGCTCCGTCTTCTGCTACATCCCCACTGAGCTAGACCCTACTGCATCCCTCGCTGTCTGAGCACTGGGTACCCAGGGCTTGATCAGAATGCCATCTGAGGGCACCAAGGGAAGCTGGCTGCCTCACAACCCTGTGGACGTGTCAGGACGAGGCGAGTTAACACACGGAGAGAAAGAGCCCCAAAGGAAGAGTTAAGCGGGGGTCCCAGTGGAAGGTGAACAGGGCTGGGAGACCTCGACATTGTCAGGTGGGCAACAGAGAGAGGGCAAGGGGGTCTAACAGAAGTCGATTTGGGCTGATGGTAAAGAGAGTTAAGAAACCCCCACCCCAGGCTGGACGGTGGGGGAGTTGCTTGTGGCCTGGGAATTTCAGGGCCAGGTGGTTGTGAACATTTGAGGCATAGCTCGAGTGAGGGCTGCTTCTCCTTTTCTCCAGCCTCCCTCTCACCTTGGTGTCTCAGAATTCCCACTCTTATCAATGCATGGCATCCATTGGAGTTGGCTCAAGGCTAGAGAGCCATTGCAGGCCCGGCGGGGCTAGACAGGGCTCCTGGCGTGGCTCAGGCCTTTGTAACCGCTCCCTGCCTCTGTCTTCCTTTCTCTCTAGTGATCCGGGCCAAGGTGGTGGGGAAGAAGCTGGTGAAGGAGGGGCCCTTTGGCACGCTGGTCTACACCATCAAGCAGATGAAGGTGAGTGACATCATGGCTCCAGGAGGGTTTCTGGGGTTTTGCCAGAAAAGTCCTGGCCAAGGGAGGCAAAGTAGGTTGGAACTGGGGTGTGTGTTTTCTCAGTGTCTAAGCCCCAGCCAGCCTCAGCCCTTCTGCCTGCTGGGGAGGGAACTGCTGAGGCAGCAGAAAGGTCAGGCAGGGAGGGGGCATTGGGCGGCTGCACCCCAGAGACCCAAAGGCGGAGTCACTCAGAGGCTCTTGTCAGGAGCCAGGCGGCAGATGGCCTCGTTATCTGGTAAGAGAACCTGATCAAGTCGCTGCTTCTCTCCCAGCTTTAGTCTTCCGGATTGTAAAATGATCGGGTTGGACTAGATCGTCTCTGAGGGCTCTTCTGAGTTCTGACTTCCCCGGGTTCAGCAATGCTTATAGGTCTCACGCAGTCATTGAGGTTGACCTCCCAAATCTTTACAGGGCGCCCGTGCTGATCACAGGACCCTCACCCTGAGATAGGCTCTGTACCTTCTTTCTGGTCTCCCAGCTCAGATTGCCTTCTTGCATCCGAGCCAGTAAGCAAGCTTCTTAAGCATATTTGTACCATGCAGCACTGAGCGTATAGCATCATGAAGCTCACTAAGGAAGAATGCCTGCAGAAAAAGAGCATCGGATTTGGTCTCAGCTCCACTCCTAAATAGCTCATTTACCTTGGCCCTGTCTTTTTCCTGGGCCTCAGTTTTACTGTTTGTTAACAGTATGAGGTTGGGCTCGGGCTCGTAAGAGCCCTTCCAGCTCAGGCATTCTGAGCATCCTGGAGTGCTAGCGTTGCTCCTTGCCAGCAGGGATGGGTGGCAATCAGAAGGGTGTACTGTGTTTGCCCCAGCAGAGGACTAGGGGCTTCACCTTCAATGATTCAGCCCCAGGCCCATTGTTCCCCTTTGTAAGCACCTCCTTACATGCAGAGCTCTGTGCCAGGAGCCAGAGAGGCAACGAGACAGATACTGTTTCTACCTTCAGGAACTGTAGTCAGGTTGGGAGAGAAGAGATGTGTGTGACTCCTCGAAAGATCAGTGCGGGCTGTGCAAGGTCGACGTGAACTGTCCAGCCCTCTGACTGATTGCTCACATTAGCATCCCTAGCAATCAGGGCGGGGCCAGACATGCAAAGGGACTTGATGAATGCATATCCATCTGATGGGGGTTGAGCAGGGTGAAGATTCCCTGAGGGAGACAAGCCTCGAGGGCCAGGTAGAATCGAGTGGACCACAGACACAGTGGTACCCACCCATCCCAGAGGCCAGCCCCAAGGCTCCGTTGTCCTTGTGTCCTGAGGCTAGATGCACTAATTTTGTGGAACCTGTTGCTTTGGATTCGATGTTGGAATCATCCACAGTCTTCTGGTTATGTAATGTCCAGAGTCAGCCCTGGCCAGTTGCCCTTGGCTGCCTCAGTGTGGTCATGGGACCAGCTTATGTCTTCAGACAGCCCTGGGGAGAGAAGAATGGGCGGGGGTGGGGAGCCAGTGAGAGCAACAACAACTCAAAAACCCCAACCTCTGGCAGTGGGCGCGGGAATGCCACATCATATTAAACCGAAGCAGAGGGTCAGGAAACACATGAACCCGCCTCTGGAACAGTCCTCATTAGAAGACACAGTGGCCAGCAGAGAGCCGAGAGGGAACCGGCCGCAGGCAGTGGCTTGTCTGGCATACCTCCTTCCATCAGGGACTGGGGACAGGGTGAGCAGAGGCCCTTCCTGTGGGCAGAATGTCCCACTCCCCCTTGCTGGAGTCAGACCCGCCACTGGGGGTTGCTTAGAGACCCCACTGCATCTGCTCACCCACCAGCTTCAGCGCGCACACAACCACTCCCAGTCCAGGGGCTCGGCTTTCCATCCACCGTTCTTTCCCTAGGTGCTGGGCATTCCATGTAGAATCTCTCCTTCTGCTTCTGACAGAGGCTCAAAAGGGAAGTGACTTGCCCAGAGTCATGCGTTTAATGAAGGGCAGATCTGTCCCCAGGCTGAGACACTGGGGTTCCTTCCCAATCCTGAGCTTGTTACATGACTGCCCAGATTTCCCTGCCATCTCACTTTGATCAGCAGGTACACTATATCTGAAGCCTTTTACTAACTCCGACCCTCTGGCCAGCCTAGCATGATGCTCCACAGAAGTGGTCAGCGCCCTCCTAAGGGCCACTGAATTCTGCTTGTCTCCAGAGGCCAGCCTGCAGGTCAGAGAAGGTGCTGGCTAGAAGCAGAAGCAGCAGTCCATCCGTCCATCTTCCCATGCTCTCTGCTTAGCACTGGGCTACACACTGGGAATACACAAATACTGCTTGTTATGATTGTGATAAAACTCCACACAGGTACCATTTACTGAGCGTGTGCTATGTGCCAGGCTCTCAGCCAAGCCTTGGCATAGATCAGCCCTTATGCGAACACTGTGGCTCAGCTCCACCTATGACAGGTGAGGCAACTGAGATGTTAGGGAAGATTTCTGATCATATGGCCAGAAAGTGGCAAACCCAGTAACGACTAGAGGGTCTTTGCTTATAAGGAACTTATAGAGCAGTGCAGCAGCAGGCTGGCTCCTCATTCCTATCCACTCTCGGAGCTACTCCTACCCTGCCTGTATCTAGTTGCCCCAGGAAACAAAAAGAGGTCAGCTTGGGTTTGTTGGTTCACTATCCAGCAAAGTCTCAACGTCCTGCAAAGGGTGTATCAGAAAAATCTTTGTAGGAGGGAAGGGGGAGAGGCCAGAGAGGCAAGCCTGTGTGGGTTTTGGCATCAGTCCCTGGGAGGCTTTGTTCTAGCGGATTAGAGAGTCTATCCCCGAGTCAGACGGGGTGAGCAAGGGCTCCCTTAGAGCAGGACTAAAGGAACTTGGAACCTGAGATTCCACACTGTCTGACCTCTCTCTTCTCTCACTAATGAAAGGCAGGCAGACCTTCTCCTGTCTGCTAATTCTGGAACCCCTGGCTCATCCCTCAGGCACACCTGAGTGTGCAGAGATCCCCAGGTGTGTGTATGTGTTAGGGGTCAGAGGAGTCAAGGGTGTTAGAATGTTGAGGGAGCTGATTGCAAACCCCAAACTTGGAGATGAGCTGAGGCTGAGGCCCTGGGTTGTGGTGCCAAAGTGGAAGTTTCCAGAACTGGCCACTGTGATCTGTGGGGACCTTATCTCTCATAGGGACCATGAGAAAGCGGTCCACTGGGCCAGGAGCTGTTGTTTGTGTGTAGAGACATGCTCTCAGGCTGACTGCAGGGGATAGCACGTGGGGGACATTATGTCCTAGCTGGTCCTGGGAGGGTCCCATGGGGAGGCATGCTGGTCATGTGCTTTGCACGTCCTGACTGTAGGTAGTTCAGAGCTGCTGGGCAATTGGAATGCTTGGCCCCAGGGACTTCCTTCCTCCAGGGGCTTGTCTAATCAAATCAGCAAGAGCGGGCTCTCTTTGGAGGAAGCATCTTTGACCCCCCAGCCCACAGGGAACCATTCCGCTCCTCCCCGATGCCTGTGACTCTTCATGGTTCAAGACTCATCCAGCCCCTCGGGCTCCGCCTCTCCAGTAGACAGCCCGTTCTGTAAGAGAATGACCATGTGCTTGGTATCTCACTCAGAATCCTAATGTCTCTGAACCTCAGTTGCTTGGTCTGTAAATAAGACAAGTTGTGGGTTTAAATGAGTCCATGATGTAAACCAGCCTCCAGAACAGGTCTGATCTTCGGCAGGCATGCAAGACATATTCGACATGATGGTGCCCCTTCATGTTGTCAATGCGGAGTGAAGACCAGATACTTCATTAGAAATAGGCAGATGCTCCCAGACTCACAAACTTCTTTCTTACATTGTTTGTCTCTTCACCCCAAGGGAAGCTACCTTCTTGGAACTTTCTATAGATACTACTGAGAAGGGGGCCCAGAGGCTTGTAGAATCTAGCTGAAAAAGAACCACCTGCTTATGCTTGAAGTTCTAAACCACCTTTAACTACCTTTGCCAAGAGTTGAATAGAGGAAAAGACACTTAGGAGGAAGGGACCAAACCTTCTCTTCCTCTCCTTAGGAATTCTGGTATAATTGGTTTTAAGCTAACCTTTACTAGGTGCTGTGTGCCAAGTGCTATTCTTCGTCATTTAATTCTCAAAAACACCTTATGAAGTAAGGACTTTTACCCATTTTACAGATGAAGAAATGAGGCCCAGAAAGGTTAAGTAACTTTCCAGCATCTTAAGTGGCAGAGACAAGACTCAAGATTCAAGCTCTGGCTGTCAGTCTCCAGAAGTTGAATTGGTCACTCATCCTCCATGATGCTGGTTTACCCTCAACTCCTCGATTACCTCTACTCCTTTCCAGATCTGAGAGTCTATGATTCTCTGATTTCAGGATTATAAATCTATTATAATCCTTCTTAATTTGTCAGACCAATTCTAGATGTCTATGATTGCAGACATAATGATACTTTTAGGATCGATATTAGATCAGGATAGGATTATTATACAGAAAAGACAACTGAGTGAGTACTGTCTGCCTTTACCATATTGTCACTTTCAGAATGGTCCGCAAAATGCAGACCTGTGTTTGCCAGACCCAGTCATTTGTAATGTCTCAGACTTTCGACTCTGTGTGCAAGGGTAGAAGCAATGTTAAAATACGGGTTCTTTCAAACTTAAAAGTAGCCATGATGCCAAGCTGACTTCGATAAGCCGAGGGCTTACTGAGCAGTTCAAGTGACCAGACACTAAACAGGGACTCAATTCCCACCCACAAAGCAGAGGGACAGTCAAGGAGAAGGCCTGACACAGAAGGAATGAGGTTCCAGTGGGCTGGAACTGAAAGCCTTAGAGTGAGTGCTTAGTCAAAATGTTTGCCAAAACCTCAAGGAACACCCACATGAAAATAAGTTCCTCGGCACAAAAGTAAGTGTAGGAGACATTCTTCCAAGGCCACACTCGTGGCATGCATACAGCAGCACACTTAAACACAGTTCCTCGTAAAGCCAGAGAGACACCCTTCATCATCGAGGAAGTCATCATCATGACAGGACACCCCTCCGCTCCCCCACAGAATACCAGGACAATGTGCCCCTTAAACACAGCAGGGGAGCCCCAACTCTGTAGGTCCAACAGACCAGTCACCACTTAAAAGAAGATGAGGAGGAAAACCCGAGCCACAGGCAGAATGGGAGGCATTTAGATGAGACACCAGTGCAGTGATGTCTGGCTTTGTGTTAATTACCATAAATAAATTAATAACACATGCCGGAACTGCAGTGGAGACATCATCCTACATAGACCCTTGGGACAAGCCCAGAGACCACCAGTGTTCCAAGGCCTGTGTACTCTGACAGCTGGATGAATAAAGGGATTGGGCAACACATCAGTGTCCCATCCCACTGGAACCAGATCCCACAGTTCACAGTGCCGCCTTGGCAGATCTGGGTCCACGTAACACTCGAGGACTTAGCCTGGAATTACAAAGTGGACTCAGCCTCTGTTACATTCATGCCAGTGACTCTGGGCACACACAAGTCAAGGAGGCACAGTGACCACAGATGGAGATGCACTTGCCTACATCGATTGGTCCTAGGCTTCCAAGACTGCCTTGGGAGCCAGCCCATGATTCTGGCCAAAAGCATGGACTCTGAAGGCAGATTCCCCTGCTTGGAATTCTAGCTCTGCCATTTCCCAACTGTGTGGCCTTGGGCAAGCCACTTAACCTGCCTGTGGCTCAGGCTCCTCATCTAGAAAATGAGCATAATAGTTCCTACCTCATGGTGATGTCATGGGGATTAATGGGTTAACATCAGAGCAGGGTTTCCCAGTCTTGGTACTATTGACCTATGGGGCCAGGTGAGTTTTTTGTTCTGGGGGCTGTCCTGTGCATTGAAGGATGTTCAGCAATAACCCTACCCTCTATTCACTGTTGTGATAACCACAAATGTCTCCAGACATTGCCAAATGTCCCAAATGTTTCCTAAGGGGGTAAAGTTGCTTCCAGTTGATAACCACTGAATTAGAGTATGGTATCGATAAAAATGGCTAAGTATCAGCAATTTCATAGGGTACAACCTAACAAATATAAAATGTTTAGTTAAAATCTTTGAATTTTGTAGACACGTTTACGTGCTTCATCTGGGGTAAAGGAACTCAGTGCCTTCCTCAGATGCTCAGAAGAGTAAAAACATGAAGAATCCCTGGCCTGAGCTCAACTTTTACCAGCCACCCAGAATTTCTGTAAAATGAGGTTCATAGTACCAACCTCCTAGGATACCGTGAGGGAAATGTCAGTGAGAATGGTTTTGGACCCTAGAAAGTGTCACAGAGATGTCATGAGAATTCTGGCTGGCTATCTTCATGGAGCTCAGGGCTTGAAGTTGACAAAGAAGGAGGACCCTTGTCATAACCACTTCTTTGGATTTCTGAAGAGGTGTTGGGGTGTGAGAAATGTGTAGCTACAGGAGTGTTGTGGGATGGTGGGAATGGGAGTACAGTGTGGTCTTAAAAAGGCACAAACCCAGCTGGACAAGAGGGCTGATGGCCTCCTATGGGGTGAAGGGGGCCTTGGGATGGGTAGGTCAGTAACCAGCCCCTTGATGGCCAAATAGGGGAACCAGATTCCCTTAGACCAAATAACAGCAGCTTTCTGGGTGTCGAGACACCTCTCACGTGTACCTTTTGTTTTATTTTACTGGTACATAATAGATGCATGTATTTCGGAGGTACATGTGATATTTTGATATATTCATATCATGTGTAATAATCAAATCACGGCAAGTGGACTATCTATCACCTTAAATAATTATCTTTCCCTTATGCTGCGCACATCCAAATTATGCTCTACTAGCTATTTTGAAATATACAATCGATTATTGTAAACTGTAGTCACTCTACTGATCGATCAAACACTAGGTCTTATTTCTTCTGTCTACTTGTAATTTTGTACCCATTAACCAAGTTCTCTTTATCCCTCTCTTCCCCACCCTCCTTATCCTCTGCTAGCCCCCAGTCTGCTCTCTGTCTTCATGACATCTGTTTTGAGCTGCAACATATGAGTAAGAACATGAAATATTTGTCTTTCTGTGCTTAGCTTATTTCACTTAACACAATGACCTCAGGTTCTAGCCATATTGCTACAAATGACAAGACTTCATTCCTTTTATGACTGAATGATATTACATTGTGTGTGTATACTGTGTGTGTGTCACACACAATATAATATATTATATATATATATATATATATATATATATATATCTCCACATTTTATTTATCCATTCATCCCTTGATGGGCACTTAGATTGATTCCGTATTTTGGAATAAACATGGAGTGCAGACATCTCTTTGACATATTGATTTCCCTTCCTTTGGATATACACCCAGCCATTGGACTGCTGGATCATATGGGTGTCCAGATTGGAAAGGAAGAAGTCATGATGTTCCTTTTGTCCGCAGATGTACCGAGGCTTCACCAAAATGCCCCACGTGCAGTACATCCACACGGAAGCATCTGAAAGTCTCTGTGGCCTTAAACTGGAGGTCAACAAGTACCAGTACCTGCTGACAGGTAATGACCAGCTCTAGCATCTAGGCCAAGATCTGACCAAGGTCCACTGTTTCCCCACTTCAGAAGAACAGATGAGGGGTCGTTGACTCGGCAGTGTCCTGCGGGCACTTGCCAGTGAACCTCGAGGAGTCCCTAAGGTTGAGCCCATCTTGCCAGCCCTGTGCTGAGACCAGAAGTGTCTATAATTCGGCTGGGCTTGAGACTTGGCTGTAGTCTGGGCTAGAGACAGTGGCTGTACCACTGACCCTGTGGAGAAGACCTTCTATTTCTAGTTTTTCAGCTTTGCTGTAAATGAGAAGGGATTGTCTGTTCTTCTGCACCGCACAGGCAGGGTATGGGTCCTGACTTGGAAAGCTACCCACTTTTAGGCAGTCAGTGTGGTAAAGGAGAAGACAAAAACAAAACCATCAGGATGGGAGTGGGCAGTCAGCCTCGAGA
>CAUYQG010135652.1:0-22044 GCA_963574415.1 Tarsius wallacei
CCTTGGGAGGCTGAGGTGAGTGGATTGCCTGAGCCCGCGGGTTCGAGACCCGCCTGGGCAGGCGAAACCTCATCTCTACAATAAATCAAAAAAATTAGCCGGGCGTGGTAGCGCGTGCCTGTAATTCCAGCTACTCGGAAGGCTGAGGCGGAAGGATCGCTGGAGCCCAGCAGGTCGAGGCTGCGGTGGCCGGGAGCGGCCACTGCACTCCAGTCTGGGCGATCAAGTGGGACTCCAACTCAAAAAAAAAAAAAAAAGTCCTCTTCCAGATACAAATATTACAAATATTTTCTTTCAGTCTGTGGCTTGTATAGTCAACTTACTGATGTTGTCTTTAAATTAGTACTATTTTTATTGTTTATGATACCTACTTTTCCATTATTTTTATTTTTTTGATTAGTTTCTTCTTGATTTTGTCAAAATGTCTTTGCCTGCCTCCAGGTTCATGAAGATATTCTTCCACATTTTCTTTTTTGAAGCTTTAAATTGTCTTTTTCTCCCTTTTTTTTTGGTTAGTAGTTCTAGAGTTAAGTCTATATTTTTAATTTGTAATAATCTATCTTCAAATAATATTATTCCATTTCACATATTGTTTAAGAAACTTACAATAGAGTTTTCCTCTCTATTTCTTGAACTATTGATGTATTATATTAATATTTTACTTATACATATATTAGAACCCCTATAACATATCACTATTATTTTTGCTTTAAATAGTTACTCACATATTTTGCACATAGCGTTTATATAACTTTTTAAAATTTATTTTTAATCATTCACGGGTTTTGATGTTATTGTGAATGATATTTTTATTTTATTTCATTTTCAAAATGTTCATTTTCAGCATTCGAAATATTTTGCTTCATTGTTGTTCCATTGTCTGGTAGCATGCATTAAACAGGGAAGCCTTCTCCCCATCATTCTGATCTCAGTCTCCTCACAGCACTTTTTTCACACTTCTATTATGATTATCATATCATAGAGTAACTGTTTGTTTCTATGTCTGTTCCAGACTACATTACCACTGTCTCAAGAAAAATGGCTATGTTTTATTCATGTCCACAGCCCTAAGGCCCAGCACTATTCTTTGTATATAGCTAATGCTAAGAAAATGTTTATTGAATGAAAGAAATAAATTTTAAAAGCACAAATCTAAGTTTTTACATGATCTCATATTGAAACCTGTGAATTTTCAACAAACTTGATGCTAACAAATTAAGAATGAGGAGTTCACAGTAGTAAAAGTATGAAAGAAACTGTCCAAGCAGATGAGCTCAGATAGCAGTTCAGCAGGGCTTTTTAGTTCTGTACTGCTAAAGTGGGCATGTGGGAAATAATAACATCCACCCTCCCCCCAAAATGAACAATGTGTTTTAATTTTTAATGAATGAATAATCTTGCTATGAAAAGCAGGCATCCTGACCTTTGCTAGTTTGCATTACAAAGACTCCAGTATAGCACCATAGCTGTGTTATGTCATCTAGTCACTTCATAACTTTCTTGTTTCACAAAGGGATGTTAAAAGAAAAAGAACATTTACTATAATAATCCCAGTGGACTATAGAAAATTTGTCTGCTAATTACATTTCCTGACAGCATGACAGAAAGCGTTTGGCACCATTGCAAAGAAACAACATAAATAGTCAGGCATTATCTCCATATTATTCTAAAGTGGAATTAATGATACTATCTTGGTGCAGTATAAGACCTGTGAGTAATTTGAAATGAAAAGAGATGGTAATTTGGGGAGTTTTGTGCTTTCAATCGTTAGTTGCTCTTCTGGGAAAAGCCCCGTATGTGCATTCCTTGCTGTGTACTTTACTGAGTTTTCCTTATTAATGTGCCTATACCAGTTACTGGTTACTCTGAGCAAAGCAATAGGCCAAGTTGTATGAATGAGGTACACTTAAGAATTTATTGGGTCCTGGCACCTGCTATAAGTTAATGTAACTGTAATGTGTTTTAATAGCTTATTATATTCTGTGTATATGAGATGTGCCAACTAACCCACAGGAGGTTTAAGAAGCTTTACAAATGCAAAAATCAAATTGTCCTGGGCAGCTCCAGGGTCCCATGGTTGGTCCCTGAAATGCAATACATGCAAGAAAAAACCAATTAACTAATGATTTTTTTAAAAAATTAGGTTTCAAGCAGTTTTTAGGTTATTTATAAATAATTTTGTATTTATTACATATTCGATTTATAATAAATGACTCTTACAACAGAGAGTAAGCATATGTATAAGAAGATAAAGTCTTTGTAAATTATAAGAAAACACGCTGTCTCTTCCATGTTCAAAAGGATTCTCCCTGTAATATGCAAAAGACCAAATGAAAAGTTTAGAATGTCTTGAAACTCATAATTTTATCTTTAAGAGTTGATTTAGAAAACAATTAAATTTAATTTTCTATAAAGAATTGTGCATATCTTTACATTATTGACATTATCATTTATAGCACGGGACAACAAACTATCATCCATCAGTAAAACTAAGTTCATCACCTATTTTTATAAATAAAACTTTATTAGAACACAGCCATCCATTAGCTTATAAGTTGTCTATGGCTACTTTCATCCTACAGTAGAAGAACTGAGTAACTGTGGCAGAAACTGTATGGCCTGTAAAGCCCAAGATATTTACTAGCTGGTCCTACATAAAAAAAGTTTGCCAACCTCTGATTTAGACCACTCTAACCAGCAAAGCTCCAATATTAACCTCAATATAAAGGCCAAAATAATTTGACTTCAACCATAAATAAATAAATTGACGAAACACTTTCTAAAAATAACATCTAATATCTCAAAAATAATATACCCACAGTTTTAAACCTAAAACTTAGATATATCTCTTAACATTTGTTCATGTAACAAGATAGAAGTAAAACTCTCTAATTTTAGTGAAAAGAATTCTAGTTTTGATGACAAAATATTATGATTTGCATCCAATTGGAAGAAAATTAATTAACATTAGTTATCACCAAGGAGAGACACTGACACCAAACAAGGTAATTAGTACAACAAATTATTCCAGTGTTGTAACGATTCAGTAATACAGTGAGCATAGACACAGAAAGCACACAAAGTATGTGGAAATCTGAATAGAAACAAAAGAGGGACTTCAGAAAGGAGGTTTCAGTTTGTAAATCCAGCCATGTTTGTTTGAGGATGTCTGGGGCACTACAGAGAGTTGATTGTGTTTGTTGTTTTCCTTCTTCCAACTCTAGTGAAATTATTCTAGTTAAGAAATCATCTTAGAGTAATCTCACAGCCCTTCATCTTTCTACTAAACATTAGACACTTATGCATGCCTTAATATGTAGGCTGAAAAAAGGCAGTGGGCCACACTAGTTGTAGTCTGGTCTGTGTGAGTGGATCTGAGACTGAAATAGCAGCACTCTTAAATTTTGTCCTTGAAAATTAATTTGTTTTGTTGTTCTTCCTATTATTTTTGAAAATCAGAACTGCTGAGATGAAATGCAAGAGACAGTCAACACAATCTACACTACAACAACAATAAAAGCCAAAAGGCAGTGAAAAGCAATAAAAGTCAGAAGTCTGTGAATATCGTATTAAATAGAATAAAAGATTCAGCAATGAACTGTTACAACTAGACCATGACACAGAGAAATTGAAAGGACTTTTTTAAGTGCTGGGGGATCAAGCAAACTTATACCAAAGAAAACTGCTAGCCTATATTAATATTGACACAATAGTCTTTCAGGCAAAAAAACATTATTAGAAATTACAATAGTTATTATTTAATGGTAGAAGAGAAATTCACCAAGAAAATATAATAGTCCTGTACTTATATGCACCTAACAGCATTATCTTAAAATGTGTGAAGCAAATATTAACAGTATTAGACTACAAAAGAAAATTGTACCATCATAATGAAAGATTTTAACACATCTCCCTCAGTAATGGATAAACCAGGCACAAAAAAATCTTAAGAACAGTATATAGAAGTATAAATATCTCTTGCTTTTTATACAAACAATTATAAAATTACGAAAAGGCAAGAAATTCTTCTCTTCATTTGTTGAGGTTTGCAAAGTATCATACAAAAACAGTATAGGACAAGAAAATTATAGTTTAATCTTATGAACACACAGATGAAAAATCAAAAAAAATTCATCAACCAAAATTACATGTTAAGAAAAACTAATGCAAAAACCAAATAGGTATCCCAAATGTACAAAGAAGTAGCATTAGAAAATCTAGTAACATAATTAACTATATTAATTCATTAAAAGAACCCTTGTGATCACTCAATAGATACAGAAAAAAATCAAATACCATTTCCAATCTGTTTGTGGTTAGAACCTATTGTGCCAACAAGAAAAAAAAAGGAAATTTTCATAATTAGGTAAGAGTTATCTAACAACAGTTTGTCGCAAGCATCACGTTCAATGATGAAAAATAAAAGAGAAGCATATTTTCTCATATTTCAAAAGAGATTAAAATGTCTGTTATCAATGTTTCTACTCAGTAGTACCCTGGAAATTAAATAAAATAAAACAAAATGGCTTAAGAATTGAGAAGGAAAAAAATAAACTCTTCTCCACTAAGACAATATGATTGTTTACATAGGTATTACAATAGCAACCATACTTATTTCAATGAATAAAATAATTAAATAGAATTCCTCGATACAAATAATTAACTTCTGCTAACATCTAATGTTGACAAGGATGTAGAGAAATAAGAAGTCTAATACTATAGCTAGTATATAAGACCATAATTGCTAATTCTTATACAACAGTATTAAAGAGAAAACTGACAATAGTTGGTAAAGTTGAAGTCATATGTACTAAACAACCCAACAGTATCACTTTTATGGCTCTATTCTAAGAAACTTGACACAATATGCAAGGAGGGATAATGTTTATTATCCTTCAATTTTTAATAGTGAAAAACTCTACCATAGAAATAATTTATTCATGAAGGAAAATACAAAACTTGAAGTGAATAAGCTGGATCTAAATGTAACAATGTGGATACATTCCAAAAGCAATGCTAAAAAAAAATCACATTAAAATGACAGTACTGATGTATGCATTTATATACAATTAAAAACCAATCTTCCTGATATGACTATTTTAGAACTCTAAAGTCTATTGCAGGCTTGCAGCTTCTAGGCTGATCCTCAGTATGGAGACAGCCCACAGCAATCAAAAACAATATAAAGCAAAAATTTAAAAATCCAGCAAAGCAGAAAGATAACCTGATTTCCAAGGTTATCACATTATTATATTTATATGTTCAGTTTTCAGCAAAAGTCACAAGGCAGGAAGAACAGGAAAATAAGGCTTATTCAAAGAAGAAAAAAAACATGAAAATAGTCTCTGAGAAAGGTTAGATGGTAGAACTATTAGACAAAGACTCTAAAACAACTAATGTAAAGATGATCAAAGAATTAGAGAAAGACATGGAGAACGTCAAGGAAACAACATATAAATATATAAAGAAAATAAAGAAACACTAAAAATCCATTCCCTAATCATTGTCGTATCCTGGGGCCAGTCGTTGGTGACTTCCATTGGAGGACAAACATATGGACTTTGCAGCAACTTGGATGGATTTGGAGTCTAGCATACTCAAGTGATCTATCACAGAAACAAAGAACAGAGTACCATATGTTCTCACTCATAAGCGGACCTTGAACAATTATCATAATACTATAAGAAAAGGATTGGCAGCAAGGGGAAACTGCCAGGGGAAGGCGGGGCAAGGGTACCTGCATAATGAACATTTGTATATCTAACCCTGAATTGTAACCCACATCTTTAAAATAATAAAAATTTTTTAAAGAAACCCTAAAAAAGAAAAAAAAGGAATTCAAAAGCTGAAAAGTACCAGTGAAGTTTTTTAAAATCACTATACAAACTTAGGAATATCTGAGCAGGCAAAGAATCAGTGAACTTGAAGACAAAAAAGTGGAGACTATTGAGCCTGAGGAACAGGGAAAAAAAAGACTAACAAAAAGTGAACAGAACCTATGGGATATGCTGTAACACCATCAGGTGAGCTAATTCATGTATTGTGGGGTTTCAGAAGAAAAGAGAAAGGAGTAGAGAGATTATTTTAAGAAATATTGACCAAAAACTAATCAAGTTTGATGAAAGTCATGAATACAAACTTCCAAGTTCAACGAACTCCAAGTTAGATGAATCAAAGAGACCCATACTGAGATAAATTAACACTATTAAAACTGTTGAAAGGCAACTTGGTGAGACCTCATCTCCACAATAAATAAAAAATTAGCCAGGCGTGGTAGCGCGCGCCTGTAGTTCCAGCTACTCGGAAGGCTGAGGTGGAAGGATCACCAGAGCCCAGCAGGTCGAGGCTGCGGTGGCCGGGAGCGGCCACTGCACTCCAGTCTGGGCGACACAGTGGGACTCCAACTCAAAAAAAAAAAAACTGTTGAAAGACAAAGAAAGAATATTGAAAGCAGAAAGAAGTGACTCGTTACATAAAAGGGAAACTCAATAAGATTATCAGCAGATTTCTAATCAGAAACTTTGGAGGGCAGAAGGTTAATATTAATACTAATATATTCAAAGTCCTAAAAGAAAAAAAAAAGCCTGTCAGTCAAACATCTAATATTCAGCAAAACTATCCTTCAAAATTAGGAAAGAAATTAAGACATTTCTAGATAAACAAAAGCTGAAGAACCTACACTGCAAGAAGATCTCAACAAAATTCTGCGGGTTAAAATGAAAGAAACACTATACAATAACTCAAAGCCATAAGAAGAAATAAAAGTAAAGGATCTCAGTAAAAGAAAATACATGATTAATTATAAAAGTTAGTCTTATTTTAACAATGGTTTGTAACTCTACTTTTGCTTTCTGCATAATTTAAAAGGCTAATACGCTAAAAAATTGTTTGTTTTTGGACACATATATAAAATGTAATTTATAACATCATTAATTAAATAAAGAGGGTGAAAACAGAACTGGAAAAAAGCAGAATTTTGTATGTTATTGAAGTTAAGTTGGTATAAATTTAAAGTGTCACAACTTCAAAATATTAAATGTAATCTCCATGATAAACACAGACAAAAAAGTTACAGAATCTACACAAAAGAAAATAAGAAGAAAATTAAAATATTTCACTACAAAAAAATCAGCTGAACAGAAAAGAAGATAGTAATGCAGGAAATGGGAGACAAAAAAAAGCTATAAGACATAGAGAAAACAAATACCAAAATATCAGAAGTCCCTCCTTCTCAGGAATTACTTTAAATGTAAGTGGATTAAATTATTTTATCAAAAAGTAGAGATTGGCAGAATGAACTAGGAAAACATGATCCAACTATATACTATCTACAAGAGACTCACTTTAGATCCGAAGACACAAATAGGTTGAAAGTGGGAGAATGGAAAAAGATTCTCTACGCAAACAGTAATCAAAAGAGAACAATGGTGGTTATACTAATATCAGATATAATAAACTTCAAATCAAAAAATGCTTACAAAGAGACAAAGAAGGATATTTTATTAACAAAAGAGTCAATATACAAGAAGATGTATAAATTATAAACATTTATTCACCTGATAACAGATTATCAAATATAGGAAGCAATAATTGAAGGGTGAAACAGACAAAGCTACAGTAGTAGCGGGAAACTTCAATACCCTATTGTCAATAGTAAATATAACAACCAGACAAAAGAAATAGAAAAGAAAAGAAATATCTGAAGATTTAGAAACCTTAAACAGCACAATAAGCCAACTGTATCTAATAGACATATACAGAACAGTCTACCCAACAAAAACAGAATACACATTCTTCTCAAGTGCACATGGGACATATTCCAGGATAGGCTATATGTTAGTCCAAGATATTATACACAGTATCTTTTCTTGTCACAACAGGATGAAGTTAGAAATCAACAGAGAAGAACGAAAAGTCTTACAAACTTATGGCAATTAAACAAAACATTTAAACAATTAATAGATCAAATAAGCAATCACAAGAGAAGTCATAAAATACTAGAAGATGAATGAAAATGAAAACACAGCATATCAAAACTTTTACCTGCTCACACAGCAAAAGCAATTCTGAGAGAAATTTAGAGCTGGAAATGCTTACAATACAATAAAAAAGAAAGATCTTAAATAACAACCTAACTTTACAACTTAAAGAACTAGAAAAAGAACAAACTAAAACCCAAAACTAGCAGGTGGAAGAAAATAATAAAGATGTGAACTCAGCAAAATTAAGCATAGAAAAATAATAGGTAAAATTGACAAAACCAAAATTTAGTTTTTTGAAAATGTTAACATTGACAAACAAATCTCCAACTGTATTGACTACGATAAAAGAAAGGAGACTTATCCCAGCACTTTGGGAGGCAGAGGCAAGAGGATTGCCTGAGCCCAGGAGTTTGAGACCAGCCTGGGCAACTTGACGAGACCTCATCTCTACAATAAATCAAAAATTAGATGGACATGGTGGTGACTGCCTGTAGGTTCCAGCTATTTAGAAGGCTGAAGCGGAAGGATCGCCTAAGCCCAGCAGGTAGAAGCTGCAGTGACTGGGAGCATGCTACTGCACTCCAGCCTGGGTGAGAGACTAAAACTCCAACTCAAAAAACTATGTATATATACATATTTCTTCAGGATTATTTCCAGCACATTGGACCATGTGAGATTATATAATTTAAGTATTATCATTTAATTTAATTAATTGGTCCACTATTACTTAAAACAAACTTAAAGTTTGACATGACCAAATGGAGAGAGACCTTTGAAACATTAAAAATCATTTCTAGCTTGGTGCCGTGGCTCATGTCTGTAATTCCAGCACTTTGGGAGGCCAAGGTGAGAGGATTGCCTAAGCTCAGGGGTGTGAGACCAGCCTCGGCAACTTGCTGAGACCTCATCTCTACAATAAATCAAAAGATAAGCCAGACGTGGTAACATGCACCTGTAGTTCCAGTTACTTGGAAGGCTGAGGCGGAAGGATCGCCTGGGCTCAGTAGTTCGAGGCTGCGGTAACTATGAGCATGCCACTGCACTCCAACCTGGGTGACAGAGTGAGACTCCAACTCAAAAAAAAATCATTTCTAGCTGGGCGCTGTGGCTCACGCCCATAATCCCAGCACTTTGGGAGGCTGAGGCACGAGTACATTAAAAAGAATGAAATACTTGGAAACTGACTTAACCAAGGAGATAAAAGACATGTGCAATAAAAACTAAAAAGCATTGCTGAAATATACTTCTAAAGACATGAATAAATGGAAAGACATCTCACGTCCATGAAATAAAAAAGTTAATTTTATTGAGATGTCAATACTAGTCACACAATCTACAGATTCAAAGCTATTCCTATCAAGACCACAGTTGTTTTTTGTAAATAATAGAGAAATCCATCCTAAAATTCATACAGATTCTCAAGGAACTTTAATGAGTCAAAACAATCTTCAAAAACAAAACTGGAGGATTTACACTTTCCAGTTTCAAAACTTATTAAAAAGTTACAATAACCAAAACAGTCTGGTACTGGCATAAAGACTGATAAAGATCAATGGAATAGAACAGAGAGCCCAGAATTAAACCTTTGCATAAATGGCCAAATAATTTTTTACCAGGATGCCAAGACCGCTCAGCAGGAAAGGACAGTCTTCAACAGCTAGTGCTGGGAAAACTGTACATCCACATTCAAAAAATGAAATTGGACATATCCAACACCATATACAAAAATTAACTCATAATAGATCAAAGATCTAAATGTAAGAGTGATAGCTATCAAACTATTAGAAGAACCCACAGGGCAAAACTTTCACAACATTGTATTTGGCATCAGATTCTTGGACATAACACCAAAGGTACAGGCAACAAAAGCAAAAATAGACCAATTGAACTTCATAAAATGTAAACACTTTTGTACAACAAAGAACATTGCCAAAAGAGTGAAAAGGCAATGGGAGAAAATATTTTCAAATAACACATATGAATCACATATGGAATATCCAAAATATAGAAACTAACATTAAATAATTTTTTTTTAAAGATTCAAGTTACCACCACATACCCATTCGGAGGGTTACTATTTTTAAAGCCCCAGACAAAAAGACAAAACAACAGAAAATAACAAGTGTTGGTGAGGACGTGAAGAAATTGAAAACATTTGTGCACTGTTTACAAAAGTGTAAAGTAGTACAGTTACTACAGAAAACAGTATGGCAGTTCCTCAAAAAACTAAAAATAGAATTACCAAACAATTCAGCAATTCCACTTCTGGCTATATACCCCCCAAAAACTGAAGCTGGATCTAAAAGAGATATTTGTTCACCCATGTTCATAGCAGCATTATTCACAATAGCTAAAACAAGGAAGCAATCCAGGTGTCCATCCATGGATGAATGGATTACCAAAATATGCTGTATACATACAATGGAAAATTATTCAGCCTTAAAAAGAAAGAAAATTCTGACATAAGCTACAAGGATGAATCTTGAGGACATTATCTAAGTGAGTTAAGCCAGTCACAAAAAGACAAATACTGTCTGATTCCACTTATATGAAGTACCAAGAGAAGTCAAATTCACGGAGACAAAAGCAGAATTCTTGGTGGTTTCCAGGGCTGGAGGGGAGGGAAAAACGAGGAGTTAATGTTTAAATGGGTACAGAGTTTCAGTTTTGCAAGATGAAAAGAGTTCTGGAGACAGATGATAGGGACTGCTGTACATTATCAGTATACTTAATACCACTAACTATACAATTAAAAATGGTTAAGATGGCAAATTTTGTTACACATATTATGCCACAACTGAAAACACTGGAAGAAAAACTATGCATTTAAGATTTAAATAGCAATCCCATAGCTAAGAACTTATGCTATAGAAATAATCAAATATCTTTAAAAAGATGGTTCTATAAGAATGTTTACCGCTGCATTGTTTATAATAATAAAAAACTAAATATTCAATAAAAACAGATTAATAAAATAATTTTAAGAAATAAAACATAATTTCATTTAGCTATTTATAAATTAGAATATAGGTGTGTTTATTATATATTGTAAAGTGAAAAAGAAATGGGTAATGAAAGAATATGACAATATGTCTCCAATCTTTAAAAATAGAGATATGAATATGGTTTTAAATAATATAGACAGAAATATGCATATTAATCACTTTGTACTTTTATGTGTGTTTCAGCTTCACAAGAAAAAATGCACATTTGAATAAAGAGAAATAGTGTTGCAGCATATAAAAGAATAACAAATTCAGATTTTTTTGAACAAAAAGAAGACATAGTAAACATCTGAGTAACTTCTTTTCACAGATGAGAAAGTAGAGGTCTAAGTGATGAGGGTGAGCGGTTAGGAAAACTTCAAAATTCACACATCTCTTCAGTAAAGCAATAAGGACTCAGTTCTAAATGTCCCCAGTGCTATTTGTTCAACATAGATTAAATTTCTTACCAAAACTTGGCCAGCAAAAATTTTAAATATATTCAAAATTGCCTCTTAGGAATTGATTTTTCTTCCTCCCTTTGTTGCTCTTAATCATTTATTGAACCTGGACACAAGTATTTTACTTATTTTTCTAAAACATACTGTACAGAAGTATATTAACATAGAAAAATAAGATTTTTTTCATCAACCTTATAATTTGTAAGATTACCAAAATATTTCTTGAATTGGTTCTAACTGGTTCAAAAGATACCATCAGTTCAGATCTCACTATTAATCACAAAAATTATTTACTCAAGTGAAGTATCCAAATTATTATTCTTTGTCTAGTTGTATTTATTTCTTCAACATTTCTCAATACATTTTGTCATTATACCTATCAAAAGGTATAATTCCCTTAATAAGAGAATGTTTGTAAAGCATCAGATACATTATCTTGCATATAATAAATGCTATATATGTGCTTTTACATATACAATTTGATAGATAAGTAACATTTCATATCACAGAGAATAAACTCATTTTGACTGTAAGTCCCAAACTACAAATAGCAAAGGAATTTGTCCATAAAATCATTTTGATTTGCATTTAGATTTATGAAGAGTAGAATTATCTATATTTATAATCATGTTTAATATTAACCTTATTTTTAAAAAGAAAAATTTCTCAAATTTTCATTACATTGATTCAATGAAGAGCATATATTCATGCCATAAATATCTATTAGTATCCATTCTGAATGAGGCACTACACTGGGTATTCCACGGACAAAAAAGACCAACTCAAAGATAAAAAAGCCAAAATTAGTACCTTTGGATTCCCATTACGTTAAAATATTTTATATGCATACAGGTTTATTGTTAAGTCCTAAAAGCTCAAAATGTTCTATTAGAGTGACTTTTTTATTTTTCTAAGGATAGACTTTTAAAAATGTGTTATAATGCAGATGGACATAGTAATAAGCCTTAAGCAAAAAGAAAAAGAAAGAAAGAAAACTTTGGGAAATTAATTTAAAAGGCAAAATGAAAGTTTAATTCCTCTGAACAAGTAGTATTAGGGCTTTAATTATGCATCCTCCGAATAACTCGGCCAATAGGGGCCACTAATTAGGTGAAATGTCAACTCGAATCCTGGAGAGGTGCTGAACTTACATGAACAAATCCATCCCCTAAGTGATGTGGAAAAAATCTAACAATATAATGAGCAGAATAAATTCAGAGGTCACTTTATCTTCCAGTCACTTAGCAACTGAATTGTAGCAAAGAGAGCAGGAGGGAAATGATTTGTAAAAATAATTAACCATAAACTCAGTCGTAGAAATAAGTGAAAAAGAGACTGGAAATGGAAGCAGGGCTTCCAGGGCTTCAAGCCAACCCTTCTGAAAGGGAGGAATGCATCACCACACAAAAGCCCAGATATAAGATTTACCTCTCATCCTTTTCATCCACACATCTCTCTGTTCCCTCATCTTCCTCCATCTACTGATAAACTTCATGAGCACACAGGCAAACCTAGACCCTCTCTCATTGTCTCCTTCATGTTTTGTTTTGTTTTTTAACCTCCTGGTTTTGGGGGCAGACTTCTCACCCCCCTTTCTGTAAGCATAATTAGCACACACCCTCTCTCACACAACCAAATCCTTTTAAATTCTAGAGGAAAGCATGTTATGACAAACTTGAATCACAGGTGCAATCACAGGTGCAAACATTTTACTTAGCAGTATGAAGGACTTTTTTTAAAAAATCGCTAATATTATGTAAAACAAAGGAAGAAAAGGAGGATATTTGGGATACTGACCATACAAATTCATATCACAATCCAATACTTCAAGCAGAATAAGCCACAAATTCTCATAAGATCGATGTTTTATTAATTTATTCTTTTAGCTTTCTTGTAGTGGGTATTTTTAAATAATTTTTGTATAAGAAAATGTTATTATTTCAGAAATTTTGGAAATATACTCTCTTATTGTTCTGAAGTGATTAAAAAGGCTACTAAGTAATGCTTAATCTTTTAGAGGAAGTTTATTTATTTAATAATAGCATAAATCAAAAGACAACTTTGAGCAGTTTTTTAGATAATTAAGTATTTTATAGGAAAAAAATATTTTTTATCTTTAGGGTATCTAATATTAATATTTTTGTATTCAATTGACTTTAATACCTGCTAGTGTAAGCCAAAGCAAGTTATAGATTATGGGCTGGGGTAAGGAGTAGGGAACAACCATTTGCCAAAAACCATCTACAGATAAGACTCTCTGCTAAGAGTTTTGTAAAATAAATTGTTTTATTTCCTTCTCCAGAAATGTATACATTAGTTACAAGATATTGCCTCATTTTACAACATAAAACTGCACACACTTTTGTAACACATATATTTAAAAATTTTATCCACATCCAATCTAAGTTATGACATATTGAGTTACATTTTAAAAACCTATTTTAAAATGTGCCCTCCACAAATGTCAATTATAAAACTAATTGCAAAAAAAAAAACTGTATAAACTGATAACGGCATTTTAATATGACTCAAGACTCAAAAAAAGTTATGCTATATAATCTAAGTTGGATCTAATTTCTTCTGTGACATTTCATGATTAGCTGAAATGTCACAACAACAACAAAAATAAAGTTGAAATAAAGCATTAGATGACTAGCTTATATTTAACCATCACTTATAAGGGTTACTCATGCAAATGCTTCATCCACAGTGACAAAAAAAGTTGATAATATACTAAAGTTTTTACCTCTACATATTGTGAATTAAATAGTCAGTAATGTTGAAAAAATATGACTAGTATAGGAATAACGTGATTTCAAAATAATGTAAGAATCATGAATCATGTTCATCTCTTTTTGAAAATAATAACAAAGCCTTGACATTTTGTTAAGTAGATTGGATGGAGGTAGGAAAGAGGGAGTCATGTTGCCATGAATATCTCTTCCTTAATTATATTTAGTATTAAGATAAAAAGAGAGAGAGAGGATTGTTTTCTCCATTTACATACATATGTAATTCACTGGTTGGTATTTGGAAGAAAATATATATAATTTACATTGAATTCCACTTGCATTTAGAGTTAGAAAAGCAATCTCAAAATTTTACAAGTATTTTATTTTATTTTATTTATTTATTTTTTTTTTTGAGTTGGCATCTCACTCCGTTGCCCAGACTGGAGTGCAGTGGCCACTTCCGGCCACCGCAGCCTCGACCTGCTGGGCTCCGGCGATCCTTCCGCCTCAGCCTTCCAAGTAGCTGGAGCGACAGGCGCGCGCTACCATGCCCGGCTGATTTTTTGATTTATTGTAGAGATGAGGTCTCGCCAAGTTGCCCAGGCGGGTCTCGAACCCGCGGGCTCAGGCAATCCACTCACCTCATACTCCCAAGGCGCGGGATTACAGGCTGAGCCACCGAGCCCGGCTTACAAGTATTTGAAAACAGTAAACACAATATTTTAGGTTTCTTCAAATGACTTATCTAGTCTAATATTATACTTGTATGGCATTTCTGTCTAGTATTTTAGCATCTGGATCAAGGCAAGTATCTCTTTTTTTGCTTATTTCATCTTATTTATTTCTCTCCCAATCTCTAGGCTGTCTATAACTTTTAAAAATGTTTAGTAGATTTGGTTTTATCTTAATTGTTTCACAACATGAGGGACTTTAGAAGGAATGTTTTGACTATGCCAGAGAACTATCATTTTTTATTTTTTGAATCATTTTTCTCTCCAATGAGCATGTTGGGGGAAGCCCACCTTTTCCCCAACTTAAAAGCTGTCCTAGGCTAGCCCTCTAAGCTAGCCCACAGAGTCTACTGAGTCGAAGGGGATTGGGAAATGCCAGTCCGCTGGGACAGTTAGGGTCCAAACTCCCAAGGGAAAGTCTAGAAATGTAGAAAATCCTGATTGAAGCTAGAGAAACAAAAATCAAGATAACAGGTTGAGATAAAACTAAACAGGAGGAGTGTGGAGGTGTAAATTCTGAGCAATTGTCTCGAGAAAATTCCATCCAGCATGTCACGACTGCCTTTCACAGGTCAGTGGCTTGACAGGAGCAATTCAAAATGTGGGAGGACAAAGCAACATTGGATGCTACTCCGCTAATTTATCTTATGCAGCAAACAAGGCAGTATAGAAATTGCAGTAGTCAAGTGTATTTATAGATAACAAAACAGGTACATTATTTGTAGAAGATGCTGTTGTATGACACTCAGAGCCCCCTTCGAAAGTGAGGCACTCATTTCTGCAGCTGCTAGATTTGCCTGGTGACCGCACAACAGCTGAACCCATTCCTAAAAATGGCCCTCTGCTAAAATGAGTCTCCCTTCCCCGAATTACTCCCTTTCTCCAATGACTCTACAATGAAAGGTATAAAGCCCTTACCCCCACCCCACCCCCACCTTTTGCCTTGACTTGGGACATCTCTGTAGGGTCATTCCACCTTCACAGATACCTTTGGGGTCAGCTGAGGTTTCCGTTGCAATTGCATTGTGGTTTGGCATCTGCCCATGCTGCTTTCTTCAATTTTTTTATAGGTGTTTTTCTAAAAAGCACTCCCCAAGAAATCATTCTTTTGCTTAGAATGTTTTTCAGGGAATCCAAGTTTGGAAAGTCGATGCCAGAAATAGTCCTGGGAAGCCAACTTTAAGATGAAATTTTGGAACTAAATAACCTATCTAGCAATGAAGATACCATAACTGTTAGAAAAGTAATAAGACCTAGCACACAATAGTAGAATAAGTATCCTATGCGCTGAGCTGGGATGAACTGGCAGGTGTAATATCTTATGCACCTAAGAGGTTAAAGTGAAGTAGTAATTAAAAGTTCTATAAATAAGAACATGTCAAAAAGACACAAGAGTCAACCTGAAAGAACTCCCCAAAGCCAAAAGTAGAATAATTTGAGAAACAAAATAAGGAATGTAGTATTGGATTATAACCTAACATACAAAATAAATGTCTGTGAGTCCATATTTATATAAGTAAATGATTACATAAATAAACGAAAATGAAGAGACAAATCTCCCTACAGAGGACTCCAAATAACTTATGTTTCTATTCCACTTTCTAGGAGGCTGAATTTAACTTCTAACCTATCGCCTCACCACCCTCTTACCCTGCCACCCCCGCCCCCCCGAGGGTGAGCTCCATGGGTGACTTGTATCCAAAGAATACAGAAGTCTGGTAAAGTCTGGCTGAGATAGAAGAATCGCCTGAGCCCAACAGGTCAAGGCTGCGATGGCCATGAGCGTGCGACTGCACTCCGGCCTGGGCAACAGAGTGAGACTTTGAATGAATGAATAAATAAATAAATAGTTGTGATAAAGAGAAAAGTGACACTTTCTCTAAGATGAAAGATATAATAGTAAACATGTTGCTTAAAATGCCGGTTCATAACAGGCCACAGACTAGTACTGGTCTGCAGCCAGGGGGTTGGGAACCCTTGGATTAATGTGTCACTGCAAGTTCAACAACAGGAGTTAGTTCTCCACTCAACAGGGAATGTTTCAAGGCTTGCTTTCATCGTCTCCATTCAGATAAATAAGAATCTGGTACATATGTTGCTCTGTACATTTGCGCTTATCTATCAATTTTAGCATAGAAATTAAACTTTTCAGATCTGGGGTTCTAAACTAAAATGACTCCCTAATATTATCTGTTAGGATAAGGGTCCTTAACAATAACATCCAGGAAAAAATGAAGCTGACATAGTATCTTCAGGCTAATCAATTACTAAGAATTTCCTTTAAAAGTGACCTGATAAGAGGTGAACCATTAGAAGGCTATTCATTATTTATTCAATAATTTTGGCCTCAATAACATCTTTATTAAAAGTCCAATAATTTTTCTGTTTGCTTTACTGACATCTTAGCAAAATGCAAGAGTGTGCCATAGAATGAAAAGGTCATATAGTGAGTACCCACTTAACATCGTCAGTAGGTTCTTGGAAACTGTGACTTTAATCAAAATAAATAACATTGTTTCCTATTTCCTTACAATGTTAAGGAGGGGGAAAAAGTTGGTTTTCTTCTATGTTGTTTTGCTTAAAGTTGTATTTTCCAGGAACCTATCAGCAACGCTATATAGTAAGTATATTACATTAGGAAGAAATTTTCAGAAGGAAATATTACCATAAGTTTTGTCTTACTAAGAGGGAGTTTTCAGATCACAAATTCACACACACACACACACACACACACACACACACACACACACAGTCATGTGCCACATATGGATATTTTGGTCAACAACAAACTGCATATGTGGTGGTGGTCATGCAGGATTATAATGCCATATTTTTACTATACCTTTTTATGTTTAGATACACAAATACTTACTACTGTATTATAATGCCTACAGTATTCAGTATAGTAACATGCTGTACAGTTTTGCAGCCAAAGGCAATAGCTGTAACAAATAGCCTAGGTATATAGCAGGCTACACCATCTAGGTGTTTGTTCAAGTATACTCTATGATACTTGCACAATGACAAAATCACATTTCTCAGAATGTATCCCATCACTAAGTGACTCATGACTATATATGTGTGTAATATATATATATAGATATATATACATTTCTCACCATTTGTTTATATATAGATTGTTTGAAAAAGGATTTTCAATTTTGCTTTGCAACATGCAAAATGAGTCAATAAACCCAGGACTTCTCAAACTGGGATCTCTGAACATCTACAAGATTGCAGTATACATATATACACGCACACCCTTATAGTTATATATTTGAACATTCTATATACAAATGTAATGGGAAAAGTTATATTTCAATACATCAGTTCAATAGCAATATGACAATTCATATGTTTAAAATTTTTCATTCACTGTTCAATCAACATGTATTTATATTGTGTACCATCTATGTGCCAATCCTTGTGCTGCATATTGAAAACAAGCAGTTTATCAAGGTTAATATGACTATGGCCTTCGTGGAGCTCTGAGCCTAATACAAGACAATCTCTGAGGATCCATATGATTGATAAAACTTTATTTTTAAGAAAAAAATAAAAATAAAGTGAATTTTTAAATTTTAGATTCAACCAGGGATGTGAAAGACCTTTACAAAGAAAACTATAAAGCACTGCTCAAAGAAATCAAAGGGGATACAAACAAATGGAAAAATATCCCATGCTCATGGATTGGAAGAATCAACATTGTGAAGATGTCCATCCTACCTATGGCAATCTACAGATTCAATGCGATACCCATCAAATTACTGGCAACATTCTTCTCAGACCTAGAAAAAACAACACAGAAACCACTCTTAACATTGGGAAACCCTAAGGGAAAAATGACAACCAGGACACAGGAGCTGAGAGGATGGATCCAGTAGGGCCAGTTCCTGAACCTATGAAGAGAGGCTCTGTTGAGCGGGTATCATGTGCTGCACATTCAGATCTCTGAGAAGGGGATGGCCACAACTGTAACTCCAACTGCCAAGGCCAAACTGCTGCTGATAACCTCAAGGGCTACTTTGTGGCTGGCAGCAGAAGAACAGAAAGAATCTGGAGACTAGAGTTGGGATTGGCTACTCTGTTTTGATGAGTGATATTGTCAGAGACTAAGCCCAGGAAGAGAGTCTCTTGATCCTCTTTTCTGATTTCTAATCCCTTCTCTGGCTTCCATGGGCAGAAATTAAAGGTAGGCTAGCTGAAAAAAATGCCTCGGAAATACAGTTTACAGATTTTCAACCTGGCAACTCTGCAGAGTGTAGAAAGCTGCTTTCAGTGTCAAAACACAATAATAGCACCAGGTATTTAGTTATGTCAGAGAGGAAAATGAAGAAAATCTAGAAAACTCCAATAGCAAAATGGAAAAACAACAGAGGATACCTGTCTGTTATAATGACATTATCAACAATCACACAAAAGGCTATCCACTCAACCTCCCAAAGTTACTGCCCCTCCAAACCAGACCAGTTTCTTCACTTTGTTAATAATGATAAGATTTCTTATGAACCAGATTGCTAAGACTGCTTGCTCTTAGTCAAAAAGCAGGTAAGCCAAACTTTACAAATAACAGGAGAGTCTGGAATAAATTGCAAGAAATAAACCTTATGGAAAATGATGGGCACTTACTGTAGTAAAAAAAAGACAACACATCAGACTCTCAACACATTGTTACGTGTACAGTACATTATTGCTAACAAGAAGCACAACGTGGTACAGGAGGTCTTGAGAGCTTTTCCATCTTGTATAACTGAACTACACACATGGAACAGCAACTTCCCCTGTCCTCTGCCCCTCATCCTCTGGAAACCAGCATCCTACTTTGGGCTTTCATGATTTTTTTTTTTTTTTTGAGTGGAGTCTCACTCCGTCGCCCAGACTGGAGTGCAGTGGCCGCTCCCGGCCACCGCAGCCTCGACCTGCTGGGCTCCGGCGATCCTTCCGCCTCCGCCTTCCGAGTAGCTGGAACTACAGGCGCGCTTATCTACCACATATAAATGGAATCATGCAGTATTTGTCCTTCTGTGACTGGTTTGTTTCACTTAGCGTAATGTCCTCGAGGTCATCTATGTTATTGCATATGACAAAATTTCCTTGATTTTAATGCCAAATAATTTTATGTATATACCACATTTTCTTTGTCATTTCATCCATTAGTGGACGTTTATGTTGCTTCATCATCTTGGCTATTGTGATAATGCTGAAATGAACATGAGGATGCAAAAATGTCTTCAAGAGCCCAATTTCATTTCTTTTGGATAAATGTACGATCACTAGATCATATGACATATCTATTTTTTATCTTTTGAGGAAACTTCAGTACTATTTCCATAGCAGTTACACCATTTTGCATTTCTACCAATAATACACAGGGTTTCCATGTCTCCCCATCCTTGCTAACACTCGTTGTTTTCTGGTTTGTTTGTTTGCTTCTGATGATGGCCATCCTAACACGTGTGAGGTGATAGGTGGCATCTCAACATGGTTTTGATTTGCATTTCATAAAATGGTGGTGTTATTAATCATCATAAACTTATTGGCCATGTGTATGTCTTCTTGGGAGAAATGTCTATTTGAGTCCTTTGCCCATTTTAAGATAGGATATTTGGGTTTTTTTCTTTTTTTCTTTTTACTGTAGAAATTGCATATATATTATGGCTATTAATCCCTTACCAAAAAGTGGTTTGTCAATATTTCCTCCAATTTTGTAGGTTGCTATTCCCTCTGTTGATTATTTCTTTTGCTGTGCAAAATACCTTTTAGTTTGATGTAATCTCACTTTATTTTTGATTGCATTGCCTGTGCTTTTGGTATCCTATCCCATAAATCATTGACAAGACCAGTGTTACCAAATTTCGCCTTATGTTTGTTCTAGAAGTTTTATAATTCCAAATCCTACATTTAAGTGCTTAACCCATTTTGAGTTGATTTATCTGTAGGTGTAAGATAAAGGTCCGTTTATTTTTCCACTTGGATATCCAATTACTCCAACACCATTTATTGAAGAGATTATCTTTCCTCCACTGTGTTCTCTTGGCACTCTTGTCAAAAACCAGTTGAATATATATATGAGGGGGAACACCAAAAAAATGAATTTATTTATTTAAAAAATTGTGTATCTACTCTTACATGTTTAAACATATCCCCTTCAAAGTACTCTCCATTTGACGCAATACACCTATTGGAACACTTTTTCCGTTGCTCTGAAGTTTTTGAACTTGTCAGTTTGGATGTCTTTTAGTGCCTCTGCCAGTTTTTGTTTCACCTCTTCCACACTGGCAAAATGTTTCTCTTTGAGTACTTTTTTCATTTGGAAAAACAAAAAATGTCACTTGAGGTGAGAGTAGGTGAATAGCGAGGGTGGGGGATAGAGGTCATGCCGTTTTTGGATCAAAAACTGCAAACACTCAGCGCAGTATGCACTGGTGCATTGTCATGATGGAAGCAGTCACCTGTTTGCCACAACTTGGGAATTTCTTCCAGAAATTGTGGCGCAGCCTTCTCAGTACTTCCAGATAAAAACTTTGGTTGGGGCAACCCCCTCGGGTCCCCTCTCACTGTGGGAGTTTTTCTGTCCTCTCAATAAATCCTGCTTTCTAAAACAAACAAAACAAAACCAAAACCAAACAAAAAAAGACTGGTTGAATGCTTGATCTGGAGGAACAATTTCCAAGGGTACTACAAGAATCTGCCCTCCAAAGATAATTCTGGTTCTTGGGGGGTCAAAAAAAATGAATATACATTTTCAGAGACGTTATCTATGTATTACTTTTCAAGTTGAATTGAATTGCAGTAGCAATCTGTAGTATGTTAATCAAATGAATGCTAGGGTCACCATTTGACAGGCAGGTATACATTGAGTATTATAATTTTAATACAGTTTTTTCCTTTCCTAAAATGTGTAAACCTTTTTGGCACCCTCTAAAACAATTTATATATATAATTTTGGTATTAAGGTTATATATATATATATATAATTTTGGTATTAAGCCCATATATATATACATATATATATGGGCTTTCTGCTCTCTCTGTTCCATTAGTCTGTATGTCCATCTTTATGCCAGCGCCATACTGTTTTAATTACTGTAGCTTTATGATATGTTTTAAAATCAGGAAGTGTGAAGTCTCCAGGTTTCTTTTTTTTTTTTTTT
>CAUYQG010135655.1:0-14747 GCA_963574415.1 Tarsius wallacei
CATTAATAAAACAAACAACAACAGATGCTGGCGAGGATGTGGAGAAAAAGGAACGCTTCTACACTGCTGATGGGAATGCAGACTAGTACAACCTCTTTGGAAGACAGTGTGGCGATTTCTGAAAGAACTAGAAATTGACCTTCCATATGACCCAGCAATTCTGCTACTGGGAATATACCCGGAGGAACTCAAATTATTCTACAAAAATGATACCTGCATACATAATTTTGTTGCAGCTCTATTCACAATAGCAAAAACATGGAACCAACCATGTTGCCCACCGAAGCTGGACTGGATAAAAAAATGTGATACATATACACAATGGAATATTATGTAGCCATAAAGAAGAACAAATGTAAGGACTTTGCAGCAACTTGGATGGAGTTGGCGCCAATCATACTCAGTGATTTGTCACAGAAACAAAGAACAGAGTTTCATATGTTCTCACTCATAAGCAGAACTTGAACAATTATAATGCTATAAGAAAGCAATTGTCAGTAGTGGGAAACTGTCAGGGGAGTGGGTTGGGATTGGCAGTTGAGGGAAACTGCTAGGGGAAGGAGGGGTATACCTCATAAACAAGGGTACCTGCATGTTCAATGTTTGTATACCTAACCATGAATTGTACCCCACATCTTTATAATAAAAATTTAGAAAACAAAATAATAATAATAATTTTGTGTAGGGAGACCTGCTTATAATATTTCAAGTGGAAGTTGTCTAGAAAACAATGAACTTGGTTTGGAATTTGAGCATAAGTTTCCTGGGTGACTCCTAGGAATTTGCTCAGGAATTTTCACTTGTCTTTCTTACTGAAGTTCATGTAGCTGCAGCCCAAAAGCCCTTGCAGGTCTCGGGACCCAGCACCTGAGGAACCACAGGATGGAACACACTGGATGAGTGTGTCTCCTCTCCTGTGGTGTGGTCAGGCTTTTGTTTCCCTGGCAGTGCTGACAATGCTGGCCACATGTGTTCTGTATGCCATACCAGATCTGTGTCCCATTCTTCTGGTGGCTGCTACACTGTGTGGTGGCTTTTCAGAGCTCTCAGGTCCTTTCTTTTTCCTGACACCCTTTGCTGGGTGGCACTTGCTGAGAGCTTGTCCCTGGGTAAATTAAGGCCCACCTAAGTGCCTTCTGAGGAAAAACAGATAGCCAGTAATTTTTAAAATGAGTTGGATGTCCTTCCTGTCCAACATGACTATTCTTTGATACTCTCTGTAAGAGTATCAGACACTTCTGTGCTAAATTGAAACTCTATAGTCACCAAATGGCTCATTTGAGTAATGGTGGTTACAAGTGTAGAGTGAGAGTCATTTTAATAGGGGCTCTTTTTGCTTTCTGGGTAATATTTACTTGAATGAAACTTTCAAAATGACCCTTCAGTAAATGTCAGTTGATTTTATTGAGGTTTTGCTTTCAGTTTAGAATGGAGGGGAAACACTTATGGCAAGGGGTGGGGATCCACAGCCCACAGGGACTATTTGCAGAGAAAACTGTTGGGTGTGATTTGTTTATTTTAGATTTTGATGGCCTTCTCAAAACCAAGGAAAAGAATTGGAAGATTTATGGTAGAGCACAATGACACCAAGAGAAAAAAGAGAAGATTCAGAGGCATAATCACAAACTTGGTGACCTGGTAGAAAAAAAAACAAAACATGGCTTAAGAAGTCAAGTCTTCAAGGTTTTCATATATTAGAGCTCATCTCTGTCATTTTTCCCATAGAGGAAGTAAAAACTGGTGTGAGGTACAGTGTGAGAATCTTGACTGTGGGGGTAGATACCATTTTTGAAGTGTATCAGCATCTTTGTTACTGGGCCTCATTCTAGGGTCATCTGTTCTTCTGGTAATGAAACATAAGTCCTACTGTGTCAGCAAACAGTACATACTGCAGGAAGTTAGGGCAGCAGCCAGGTGAGTGGTGGGCCCAGGTCTGGGTACTATCACCAGTTTCTAGGTGAGGATGACTCACACTCTTGGCTAAGAGCCATCTGACAGGTGAGTGGTGTCTGGCTATTCAATGGTCATGTGACATGAGGCATGTTCTTGGACCTCAAAGTACTATTTTGTTATCTGTGAAATGAAGATTTTAAAATGCCTACTTGACATAGAAATCATAAGCTGGTATATAAGACAACGCTGAGTGCTTGGGGTCTCCTGGATGGTGACTCTATCGTGACTTAGACTTTTCCTGGTAACTTGTTGATTGTATTAGCTGCTGTCCAGCACTAAATATCATACTATAATTCTGGTCTTAGGTGGTAGTGCATGGATACTCTTAGGTGGATCAGACAGCATAGTGGTTCCCCCACCTGACTTTTCATCTTGGTAACCTGGCAGCCTTTGAAAAGTAGAGGTTCTAGAGGGCACATCTCCAACCTCCCAGTCTGTCCAGTAGTATTTCTATCTTTTTTAACTTCCCCAATGCTGCTGCCGGTCAGAAGATTTTGGAAACTACAACCAAAGGCTCCCATTGCTCTCACTAACCAGAAGGTTTTCAATCTGGGGTTCCCTGTGGCTTCTGGCTGCTCTTGCTCTCAGCACCTTTCCTTGGAGTCTGACACACAGTTGACCATGGCTAGTTTTGCACCTGTTCCCACCTGCCTTTACTTCAGTCTGTCCTTTGGTTTGCTGACAGAGTTGTCCTCCTAAAAACTTCAAAGATGGAGTGTAGCTTCCAGCTTGAGAACCTTCTCTAAGTAACTTGTCACTAGTAAGAATTGGCAAATATAAAAACAAAAAGAAAGATTCAAAATATAGCAGAATAGACCGTTCAGAAACATTCTCTTCCTAAATTGGCATTTTGGATCAGTGGGGGAGAGTTGGGTATCCAAAAATTATCCTGAATGATAATTTGGGGAATTTGTGTGAAATATATAAAGGAAAATTAAACTTTTTGCAACTTCTGTAAAGCTGAAGTTTTCTCAAACAGAAAACATACACCCACACATATGAGAAGAAAAAACGTGGAGAAAAACTCCTCCTTGCACTTACTGTGTTAATTTTTTGTTTGAGGTGGTTGGTCAGAGTCTCACCCTGTTGCCCAGGCTGGAGTGCCTCAAGGCCACCACAGCCTCCACCTGCCGGGCTCAGGCGATCCTTCCACCTCAGCCCTCCAAGTAACTGGAACCACAGGCCCACGCCACCATGCCTGCCAAATATTTTTTATTTATTGTAGAGACAAGGTCTCACCAAGAGTCCTAGGCTGGTCTCAAACCCCTGGGCTCAGGCAATCCTCTTAACTCCACTTCCCAAAGTGCTGGAATTAGAGGCGTGAGACACCACACCCAGCTCGTCTTTTACTCAGTTTATATTATAACATTTGTTTTTTACAGAAGCTGGTGGCTTTTAAAGTTGCCCCTATAGTAAGATATCTTGTTCATTTGCATTTCTGTCCACTTTCTTGAGTGGGAGAAGGGGTAGAAGTGCATCTTAGCATTGGCCTCAGTACCCTGGGCCCAGTGCTAGCACAGGCAGCCAGTAGGCATTATCTCACATGTGTGTGGTGGCAGAGGGGGAGATGGAAAATGGCCAAGAGGAGGAATCTCATCTTGGTGCAGCACTGAAGGCGCTTCCTGGCCCTCCTGCCTCCTGTGACTTCCTTGCACTGACTTTCCTGCTCCGTCGCTTGAATGCCCCTGGTGCATCCTGCACACCAGTCACCTGAGCCTCTCTATTCCCCAAGTGCACTGTGCCAAGTGTCTCACTAGGTTGTGCAGGCTGGACTTGAATGAGGGCTCAAGCAATCCTCCCGCCTTAGCTTCCTGAGTAGCTGGGACTACATAGGCATGAGTCAGTGTGTCTAGCTGCTCATGGTGAGTTTTCTGTCCCTGAGGTCAGAGTTCTTACAGTGTGATTCGTAGACCTCTGCAGGTCTCTGAGATTCTCTCAGGTGTCTGTGAGATCAAAACTATTTTTAGAATAACATTTTAGTCATTTCCTTTTCCACTGTGTTGAAATTTGCACTAGTGGTTCAGAAACCCTGGTGGGTGAAACCTCTGACTCCTCGATACATTCCAAGGCAGTGACACTAAACTGTAGTGACAGCCATTATACACCACCACACAGTTGCAGTTAGAAAAGAAGAGAAAGCCAGTTTCACTTAAGAATGTCCTTGATGAAGCAGTAAAAATTATTGTTTTTATTAAATCTTTGCCCTTGAGTACAAGTCTTTATAATAGGCAATGCTTCCCAAACCCCTGTGGATACAGAAATCTGAGGACACTTGAGTCCATTGTATAAAATTGTGTATTTGCATATAACCCACACACATTCTTTAAATAATCTCTAGACTGCTTATACTAACTGACATTGTGAATGCTGTGTGCATAGTTGTTCTACTGTAGTTTTTATTTTATTAGTGTTTTTGATGATGATATTGGTCCCCCCTCTCTGCCCCGGATATTTTTCAGTCCATTCCACCACAGTTGGGTGGATCTGCAGATGGGAGGCAGTGGGAAAAGAAGACTTATTGCATCCCATGCCAAGATGGGACGCGTATGCAGAGCATTTTGCTGCAGATAGGAGGATAACTTGATACTGGGAAGTCAAGACCAGTCTAGGCAACATAGAGAAACCCTGTCTTTACCAAAAAAAAAAAAAGTCAGGCATGGTGGCATGTGCCTGTACTTCCAGCCACTTGGAAGGCTAAGGTGGAAGGTTGACCTGAGTCCAGGAGGTCAAAGCTATGATGAACCATGACCATTGTGATTGTGCCATGGCACTTCAGCCTGGGCAACAGAGTGAGACCCTGACTCAAAAATAATAAATAAATAAATAAATAATTCTTTCCATATGGGCAGCAAGAAGATAGAAGTGGGAACAGAAAAAAAGGGACTGCTCTTTCTTTTAAAAGGAGCACATACATTCTGGGTACAGTGGCTTACGCCTGAAATCCCAGCACTTTGGGAGGCAGAGGCAAGAGGACTGCCTGAGGATGCCAGGGGTTAAAGACCAGCCTAGGCAATTTTTTGAGACCTTGATCTATAATAAATTAAAAAATTAGCTGGGCATAGTGGTGTGCATATGTACTTCCAGGTATTTGGAAGGCTGAAGTGAAAGGATCACCAGAGTCCAGCAGGTTGAAGCTGTGGTGCCCATGAACTTGCCATTGCACTCCAGTCTGGGTGACAGAGCAAGACTCCAACTCAAAAAAAAAAAAATAGCATGCACTTTTGGTCAACTGTGGTGGCTCATGCCTGGAATTTCAGCACTTTAGGAGGCCAAGATGGGAGGATTGTTTGAACCCAGGAGTTCAAGATCACCCTGGACAACATAGTAAGGCCTCATCTTTAAAAAATAAAAATACAAAAACAAGCTGAATGTAGTGGTGCACACCTGCAGTCCTAGCTATTCAGGATGCTGAGGTGGATAGATCGCCTGAGTCCAGGAGGTCAAGGCAGTAGTAAGCAGAGTTCATGTCACTGCACCCCAGCCTGGGTGAGAGAGTAACATGTACTTGTGTAAAACACTCTTTTTTTGTAAAAAGTAAAATATAAATTGTTCATTATAGAAAATCAGGGAATTATCAAAAATTCAAAGGAGAAAAAATCCCCACCAATAATATCACTACCCAGAATATCCCCTGTGAATGCTGGCATATTTCCCTCCAGGAATTTATGTGGCATTATTGTTCAAATAGACTGACAGCTTTCCATCCGAGGCCCTTTTCTGAGTGAACAAATCCAAAAAGGCCAATCCCAACTGATAATATGTGCCCTCCTCATGTGCCCAGCACTCTACCTATTACTGTCATGTCAGAAGGAAGACTTCACTCCTCACTCTAAGAGTAAGCAGTCATCGAAGGAGTTAACACACACCCAGGATGAAGGGGCTGGGAAGAGCAATGCATAAACAGCCTGGCTGCAGGAATCAAACAAAAGAAAGTTGGTGGGAATGGAATTGGCAACAGCAGGACACTGCCTGGGTGGGGCTGGGGACAAAATGTCAATAAGTGTACATGATTTCACACCAAAGGGAGGCCCAAACTTTACCTGTATGATGTTCACTTGTATACTTAATCCTGAATTGTACCCCACATCTTTTTTTGTTTTGGGGGTTTTTTTTTGGCTCTGAACATTTATTTTTTATGTTTATTTATTTGTTTATTATTTTAAAGATGTAGGGTATGATTCAGGGTTAGCTATACAAATGTTCATCATGCAGGTACCCTTGTTGATAAGGTGTGTCCCCTCACCCCCTGGCAGTTTCCCAATACTACCAATCCCTTTCTTATAGTATTATGATAATTGTACCCCACATCTTTAAAATGAAATATATATAAACTAAAAAATAATGAAGGTAACCTGGTCGGGAGAGGTTTCATGGAGGCCGTGAGCTGTGGACCTGAGGACACAGGGTAGACTGGGGATGGCAGAGTGCAGGGGAAGTACACTCCTGGCTTGAGCAGGAGCAAGGTGGGGCAGACCTGGCTGGCAGGATGGTTGGCTTGGGCACCCAAGGACACAGCCTGGACTTGGAAGCCAGAGACTGTGGGCAGAGGCCCTCACATCACAGTTGTTGCAGGCAGCGCTGAAATGTACACAAATCAAAGTCATTTCCTTTCCCTGTGTCAATGCAGAGGTCAAGACCACACACAATGTCCCATTTTGTTCAATCTTTCAAGTCCATCCATGCCTAGGGATGCAACCAGAAGATGACCAGCAGATGTAAAAGCACTGTTTTGTTCTTTTGAAAAACAGCAGAGTTCATCAGCCTTGAATGTTCTCAATCCTTCTTGAAGCTGGAGTCCAGGAAGTGCTAGGTCAGGGCATGTTTTGCAGGTGGGACCACAGGAGAAATGATTGTATGAAATCATGGCACAAAGTCAAAACCCAGCGTGCACCAGGCAAATACTGCACATGTGCTAATAACGAGTTCTTTCCTGTTACTAATGCTGAAAAGAAAAAAAAAAATCTGCCAGGTGTGGTATCTGGGAAAGTCTCGAGTTGGATCCTGGCAGCTTCACGCACTGTATGACCATGTGCAGTGACCTCATTGCTCTGAGCTTTTATTTCCTCATGGGTAAAATGAGGTAATAGCACCTGCCTCATACTTCTGACATAAAGATGAAATGAAGCAACAAGTGCAGAGAAACACACAGCACACCTGGCAGGGAGGAAATCCTTGTAAAACACTGGCTCCACTTACTTTCCTCCCATGAGTCTAATATTAGAAAGCCAGATTGAGAGAGTCAGTGAGACTTTGGGGAACTGAAAAGCAGAATATGATGTGAACGAGGCTTGAAGCCTCAGATGACATTCAAGGTCCCCAGGGCAGTCAATGTCCAACATCTTCCATGGTGCTAAGATGTGCATCTGTCTGAGATGTCACAACTTGATCAAGGCCGCCTCTATGCCACTCCTGGCATCAAATATTGATACAGTCTCTATGATGGCATGCCAAAGAGGGCTGGATGGCAACACTGAAACCTGCCTTCAGCCCCTGCCTCCTGCCAGGGAAGGCTGCTGTTGGGTAATGAAACCATTTCAAAAGTGTGGCTCCCTCCCATAGGATGGACAGGGATTGAGATGGCAAAATAAATGCTCCTAAAGATTCAGAAAAGGAAGTCCTAAACCTAGACCACAGACTGCTGGAATTCAGAACGAGTTGATAATCCAACTTAACTTTGGGTGGCTTATTTAAAGTGTGGGTGTTAGGCAGCCCAGAAGACAAAAATATGTCAACAATAGCAGGTAAAACATGAATCAAGCAACTTAGCGAGTCAGATCGGGATTCTGTTGATTGCAAAATCTGTTTCCTGCATGATGCTTCCGGTCTGTCCCTTTTCTTCATTCCCACTGTCCTTGCCCTAATTCAGGACCTCCACCTTCTTTTCTTTTCTTTTTTTTCTTCTTTTTGTAGAGACAAGGTCCCACTATATTGCCAACACTGATCTTGAACACCTGGGCTTAAGCAATCCTCTCGGCTTGGCCTCCCAAAGTGCTGGAATTACAGGCAGAAGCCCAATTCAGACCCTTACTAACTTCTACTAACTCAGGGACACCTTCATATTTATTTTTTATTTTTATTTAAATTCAGAGGTTACACATGCATGTCTGTTACATGGATATACTTTGTAGTGAAGGGGATTGGGTTTCAGGTTGCTCATTCCCCAGATAGTGAACACTGTGCCCAACAGAGCATTCCTGAATTCTAGCTCCCCTCCAGGGACACATTCATTTTCAACACATACAACTCATCAGGGTCTTCATTGCTAATCAACTAAAAATCTAGATTTCCTGGCCATTGCTTTGCTAAACTCTGGTGTCTCCGTGTGGCTTATTGCATGATGGCCACCATGTTTTCTTAGCTTTGGCCCCTCTCCTTCTAGAAGAATCTTCTCTCTCTAATTTATTTTCTAAATAAATTTTGTTTTAAGATTGAAAATAAAATAAAATCTAGATTTCCTAACCTGACACTCAGAGCCTTCCATAAAAGAATCCTTGTCTTAAACAACCCATTCCCTTTCAGGATATTTCTGCTTCAGACACACCAGAACCAACTTAGCCAAGTCCCCCGTATTTCTCCATTTCAGTGTCTTTGCTTGAACTTTGGTTCACAGCCATTCTCATGTATTCTTTGTGTTAGATTTCTGTGACTGCCACAACAAATTACCACATGCTGGGTGGTTAAAACAACAGAAAATTATTATCTCAAAATTCTGTCCAAAATCAAGGTGTCAGCAAGGCTGATTCTTTCTGGAAGCTTCTGAGGGTGAATCCATCCTATAACTCTCTCCTGGCTTTGGGTGGCTACTGGCAACACTTGTCATTCCTTGGCTGGGGGATGCCAATCCCAGCATCTGTCTTCATATGGCCTCCTTCTCTCTGAATTTGTCTCAAATCTCCCTTTGCCTTTCCCATGTAAGGACACCAGTCACTGGATTTAGGTCACATCCTAAGTCCAGGGTGGTCTCCTCTTGAGATCCTTAACTTAATCACATCTGAAAATTCTGTTTTCCCAAATTAGCTCGCATTGACAGGTACTGAGTGGATGTGTTTTTGGGGAGGCTGCTTCAACCCATTATGCCCTTTAAGACCTTGCTCTAGGCCAGATGTGATGGATCATGTCTGTAATCCCAGCACTTTGGGAGGCCAAGGTGGGAGGATTTTTGGAGCCCAGGAGCTCGAGAACAGCCTGGACAACATGGCAAGACCTCATTTCTCCAAAAAAGTAAAAAGTTAGCTGGGTGTAGTAGCATGCACCTGCAGTCCTAGCTACTCAGGAAGGATGGCCTGAGCCCAGCAGGTCAAGGTTACAGTGGTCATGATCCTGCCACTGCACTCCAGCCTGGGTGACAGAGTGAGACTCCAACTGAAAAAAAAAAAAGAAAATTTAAAGGCCTTGCTCTCTCCTCTGTGAACTGTGCCTTGTTGTCTAACTCCAGGAAGGTATCTCTCCCTCCCCTAATCTGCCAAGACATTTAACCAAATTTGGCTTTGTTAATTGTGTGTTTGTTAGGAACGGTTTATCTTTGAGTGAGTTGCCTAGCTCCCAAGGACCTCAGTTTCCTCATCTTCGAAACTTGGATGACAAGTACATCTATTCACAGCATTGTTTTGATAAAAATAAGTTTTAAGAGACTTAGGACACTGTGCAGACACATAAGTCATCAATGTGTGCTATTATTACCTTCATAATTATCCATCTTTCCTGCTGTATTCTAAGCTCCTTAAAAATACTCATCTCAGCATCCTCTGTGGATTCTCAAGAGCATCTTGTGCAGTGTTGGAGACCACTGCTCTGCTTGAACTCTGCTGAAAACATACCTGGCATATGTGCAAAGTCACAACCAGCCAAGAAAGCCTATAATGGCAAAGGCAGATAGGCATGTATGCTGAGGCAAGTTCAAAAAGTATAGTGTATGTTGAGTTGGGTTAGACAAAAAGTTATACTTGGTCTTGGAAGCAGCTGCACTATATCTTGTAAACAGTCACACTTTATCACAAAAGCTTTCTAAGATCAAAACAAGGAGTTTTGTTTGCACTGCCTTTACTCTGTCTTCAAGTCTTACTTAATTACATCATTTTGTTCTAATGAAAGTCTGATGGGTAATAAACTTGGAGCCTTTGTCCTGTGAGGCAAACTGCCCCCTCGTTCCCCCACCTTCTAGTTCTAAAAGTGTTTTGTGAATTGTGTTACACTGCACCGTTCCTCTTTCAGGATCCTATACCACCCAGTTGCACAGGAAGCAGCAATGCAGAATAATGGATGAGCAAACATATGGGGAGAAATGGCACATAATCTTGAAATAGTCAACACAAAGACATGCTTGGAAATGTTTCAAAGAATGACTCCCCTATTCAACACTCCACCAGCAGTGACAAGTGTTCAGGTCTTTCTTCAAAGTAGAGAGTCTTGTCTTGGTCATCCCACAGACATTTCTGGCAAAAGTGACTCCCTTTGATTTATAAAGGGAGCACAACTTGGAGATGTACCACTCAGTATATATATATTCAAGGACCAGCATATCCAAAGGAGCATGATACAGATGCATAAAAATCATCATTTGCTGATTTGTCATCATGGTAATTAGATTTTATGATTTCTCTTGTAACTCTCAGCACTGAGGTGGTTCTAAATAGAAGGGGGAAAGAGGTGAGGGACAGGGGCTGTCTTCTAGTTTAAGGGAAGAGTGACTCAGTGGTCACAGGGAGCCTCCTCTCAGGAACTGGGTAGGTGTGCTGACTCACTTCTGCATCAGGCCTCATCCAAAGGTTGCTGTCTGTCTAGGGTGTCCCAGAAGTTGTGGAAGCTTTTAGTGATAGTGCTCCTAATTCTTTGCTACACATTCATGACATTCCCCCACATAATCCCATGAGAATTTTTTTTTGAGTCAGGGTCTCACTCTGTAACCCAGGCTGGAAAGCTCACGGCCACTTAGGCATTGACCTGCTGGGCTCAGGCAATCCTTCCACCTCGGTCTTCCAAGTTGCCAGAACTACAGGTGCATGCTACCTCACCCAGCTAATATTTTTGAGTTTTTTAAATCTTTGGTTTGGTGGTATATGTGCAGGTTTTTTACATGGGTATATTGTTTTATGCTGAGGTTTGGGCTTCTATTGAACCAGTCACTCAAATAGTGAGCATGGTACCCAACAGGTTCTTTTGTTTTTCCCTTGTTTCCCTTCTGCCCACCCCACTTTTGGAGTTCCCAATGGTTCAATCTTTATGTGCATGTGTACCCAATGTTTATCTCTGACTTATATGTGAGAACGTAAGGTATTAATTTTCTGTTCCTGCATTAACTCAATTCAGATAATGACCTCCAGCTGTATCAATGTTCCTGCAAAGGGCAGTATTTTGTCCTTTTTATGACTGCACAGTATTCTGTGGTGTATCTCTACATCTTTATTTTTCCAATCCACCCTTGATGGACACTTAGGTTGGCTCAATGTTTTTGCTATTGTGAATAGTTCTGCGATAAACATAAACATGCAGGTGTCTTTTTGATAGAACAATTCTTTTCCTTTGATATATACCTGGGAGTGGGATGCCTGGGTCAAATGGTATGTTTATTTTTAGTTCTTTGAGCAATCTCAAAATTGCTTTCTGCAGGTACTGAACTAATTTACATTCCCACCAACAGCATACAAGCATTCCCTTTTCCATGAGCTAGAGGGCCAGTGTCCTAGACAGATGGATCACCCTGAAGTCTTCCAGAAGACTGCCACTGATAGTGCAAGAGTGAGCATATACAAAAAACAATTGTTACCAAGGTGTGTCCAGAGTGAAGTTCAGTAAAAAGAAGCAGAAACAGGCATCCATACCTTCCCAAGTTAATATTATAAAACAAAATCTGCCTGTACTGCATGGATGTGGTGGGGGGCCAGGTAGCCACTGTCCAGGATTAAACTTTCCCAGGTGTGCTCAGTGAGGGAAATGGTAAAGCAACTCTCTCTTGTCCATAAACAGGGCTGACTGTTTTGATTCTGTTTCCATGTAACCACTGCCAAAATGATGCCTATAGGTAACACTTTTCACTTATAATATGCTTTAAGAAATACTGCATTCTTTACTGCAGAAACTCTCTGATGGAAGATGTTCAAATAGAAATAAAATCGTAGGGATTAGTCAAAAACAATAAGAGAACTTGTAAAATTTTAATTCTTGCCTTTAATTTTACATGGAATTAAGCCATTTTTCCTGGGAAACTTTAAACAGCAAGTAGTTTTGAAGCCCAGTGAACAGTAGCAGCCAATATGGAAAGCAGTGTCATTAAGATTCAAGACTTTAGTATCTGCCAAGTCAAGATGGTGGAGATCAAGAACGTTGTGTGTTCAGTGTTTCAGTGCCTCCTGCCCAAGCCATCATGCAGACTCCTTCCCATATGATGAAGTTTTATGCTCCACATATCCATCAAAAAGGGGATAATGAATTACTGCTGCAGGTTATTTTTATTTCAAATGACGGCTGAAAAGACAAAATCGAATTTACATCTAGCGAAGGAATATGTGCAGGACTCAGATCCACCTCCATATTCTCATGTGCAAAATCTCTGTCTGGAAATTGACAGCTCAAGGTAGAAATTGATTCATTGCCATCAAGTCCACGGCTCCTAAGAGAACAAGAAGGTTGCCCTTGGCAAAACTGTCCCCACTAAACAATGCTCCCTCCTAACATGGCCTCAAGAATCCAATCATATTCATGCAAATTCTTGTCCTTCAGCCTTTTCCTAGGTAGCAAAATTGCCTCACATATAACCTCCATGAATACTCCTGACCTCCTTGTATAAAGTGCACAGATGTATCCATGTGGACTGATAGTCACTCATCCCATTCATGGAAGGAAGTGCCCTCTGGGCTTCTGCTGGGGAGAAAGAGCTGTCCCTTTTAAAGCATTTAGAAAACATATGTTCTTCTCTGTGCTTTCCCAAACACTCTTTGCATCCCAAACCTGGAGAGAGTCCCTTCATGGAGAGGAAGGAGTGCCCCTATGAAAACAGTGCTTCTCTCCACTCCTCAACTGCCCATTTTCACCTGCCTATTTCCTGCCAGAGAATCTCAGGTCCCAGCAGGGAGGGGATTTGACTGCATTTTCAAGGTTGAGGCTCAGTGCCCAGGACCTAGGACATTGACAAGGGCCAATAGAATTGTTTTGGAGCTGAACAAGTCTATTTGCTCCAATTTTTTATAATTACAAATGGAAATTAGTAAATTTGAATAAATGCCTATAAAATATCCAAAAGCAAGTCAATTCTTAAATAGTTACACATAAATTGTATTGAATGTGTGATGTGGGCTTATTGTAAAATTTTATGCACTGAGGGAGAGATCCACATAAAATAAGAGTTAAGGCATATTTTCCATAGAGGTGACCTTCCCATTAACATGAACACTTATGTCTTAACATTATTCTCTTAAGGATAGTAATAATACTTCACATGATACACATACTCCAATTTAACTCATTTAATCTTTACAGTAAATTAAGAATGAATTGAACAAGGCCTTCTTTGGTTTTCTTCTTTTCTGCCAAAGCATACAATATTATAAATTGGCCAGGTGCAATGGCTCACACATATAATCCCCACACTTTTGGGAGGCAGAGGCAGAAGGATTGCTTGAGCACACAAATTAGAGACCAGCCTGGGAAATAGCAATACTTTGTCATTATAAAAAATAAAACAAAAATAAATGGGTGTAGTGGCCTGCCCCTTTAGACCTAGCTGCTTGGGCAGCTGAGGTGGAAGGGTCTCCTGAGCCCAGCATGTTGCACTGGACTCCAGCCTGGACAACACAATGACACTTTGTCTAAATATAAATATATATATTTCAAAGCAAAAAAAAAGGTGAGAATCAAAACAGATAGCTACATTTCAAATGAAAAGAAACTATTAACTTGAAGTGGTGTCTGTTGGCCTTTGATGAGGAACAACACACAGCATATGGCTCAATCAATAATCAGGCACTCTGAGACAGGTGACTTAATCCCTCTGTGCCTCAGTATCATCAACTGCAAAATGAGGATTAAAAGGGTACTCACTGCACTGGTGGTTATGATATTTAAGTGAGTTCATGTATGTGAAACACTTAGAACAGTGCTTGATACTTAGTAACAGTTGAATCAATGCTAACAATGAACTTAACAACCAAAACACTTCAATCTCCCATTCCCCGCACCAGAACAGTTTAAGATTTGAACAAAAAATTTTCACCAAAACAACTGAAGTAACCACAGAAAACAGTCACTAATCTTTAAGTATGAAATATATTATTTGGAAACAATCTTTAACTTACAAACTGTTGCAAAAATAAAAATAGCACAAGGAACACTCATGTACCTTTTATTCAGATGTGCTTATGGCTCACCACAGCCTCAAACTCCTGGGCTCAAGCTATCCTCCCACCTCAGTCTCCCAAGTAGCTGGGACTAATGGCATGGGACACCACACCTGGTTAATCTTTTTTTATTTTTTTAGAGACGAGGTCTCACTATGTTGACTAGGTTGGATTTGTACTCCTGGGCTTAAGCAATACTCCCACCTTGGCCTCTTGAAGTGCTGGGATTACAGGCGTGAGCTGCTGCACCAAGCCAAATATTTATGATTTTTCTATATTCACTTTTTATTGAAAAGTAACAAAACCACAAATATAACAACCTGTAACATGTATTTTTGTATCTATGTATTTATGTATCTATGTGTCTATGTATCTATTTTTTATTTGAACCAGGAGTTAGTTATTTTACTCTGTTGCCCAGGCTGGAATGAGTGGCATGATCACAGTTCACTACAACCTTGAACT